>SNQJ01S0058586.1:0-18594 GCA_010110895.2 Picea sitchensis
CAGGTTGATTACAGGTTGAGGTACAGGTTGATGCATGGTTGATGCATGGTTCAGATTTATTGGTACATGTTTACAATGGTATATCTCACAGTGATACTGTGACAGTGGTTCCATCATTCTGCTTCTACTTCAGGGCGGTTGAACGGGGCGAGGAGAGGTGGTTGTAGCCACCTTACGATTGTAGATGAAGAACATAAGGGGTTGTAGCCTCCTTCTAGTTGTAGCCAGAGAATTGGGGAGTTGGACCTTCCCTCATGTTGTAGCCTGAGAAACTAGGGGGTTGGAGCCTCCTTCCAGTTGCATCTAGAAAATAAAGGAAGTTGGTGCTTCCAATGAATGTAATTCTTCAAGACATATAAGATAAAGAATTCCATGGTTATCTCCCAATTTGGGTTTCCATGTAAAACATTGATGTACTATGTATGTGTGTGATTGTTCATTTCTTATTTCTCATTATTGGATAATAATTATACATTGATATAACACTTGGATTATTTGAAAAAAAAAGGGATTATAATTACGCTATTATTGATTCACCCCCCTTCTCATTAATCCAACACTATAAAGTCTTTAATGATGACCTGTATTTGAAATGGGGTAGAAAATGGTAGTCGTGCTAAAGTAAGCTGGTCCAAATAAAAGGTGATGGCTCATGATATGTGTGGGTATAAAATTTTATTTTCCTTATAAGGATAAGGTCTAGGATTCATTGTGGCACTAGAGGTGGAATGCATGTCCCTAATTCTACATTATGACTGAGTTTCATTCGTGAGGTAGATTGGGTGTGAGGGGGGGTTACCCATTTGAGGGGTGAAAAATGATGTCGAAGTGAATGGAACCTCACATGGTGGACTAATTGTTGCATTATGTTTTCATTGATGTCAAAGATTTGATGTCTTGTCATAGTATCGTTGATGTATTGATTGATTGCCTATGTTGTCATTGATGTAATTTATTGATGTAATTGATGTCAAGTGGTGTCATAGTGATGTGTTGGTTTATAGTAATAAGTTGTATCTCTGATGTCATGGATGATAGGAAGTATAAAATGGATGAACTCCAAAGTTGTCCCCTTATGGTGAAATCCCTCATGGGAAGATGCTTTGTGAAGTCCAAATGGTTAAGTGGTTGAGTCATCCTAGCAGTATGGTTAGGGAACCCAAGTTTGTTTAAGTAATAATGTTATGAAGATCAATAAATTTATTAGTAATACTATTCTATATGGATTATTATTGTCATGCAATTTCTGGTGATATGTAGAACGTCACATAACTCCTCACGGTTAGAGAGTTATGGCCATGTAAAGTTGGAGAACCCTCATGTGTTGTATAGAAGCCCCTACAAGGTCAAAGAAGAAAAAATATTCTAGAATATCTTCAAAGAAAGTTGGCTAGTCAAAGTGGTTAATCATGGGTTAAGTGGTTGCAAAAAGAAAACAATTAAAAATAAATTAGTTGCAACTAGAAGTGGAGAAGTTACTATTTGTGGAGAAAGTAGTTATAAGTGGAATATTGGTTAGAAGTGGGTTAGCCCCCAAAAGAAGGAAGTTGGTTAGATGAGGAAGCTACATGGAGAATTATAAATAAGAGAGAAAGGGTCTAGTATGGGTGTATTTCTTGAGAATATTTAAGATCTATTCTAGTGAAATATTCATTGTAGGTACTCATGGATGCATCAAAGTTTTGGTAAATCTGAGATTTTAACGGTGAAAGTTTCACAGGTTCAAATAACCCTAGTGTTTTGAAGTAGTATGAGGGCTACAATGAGCTAGGGTTCATATGTACACAAGATGAAGGAGAGAAGGGAACATACATTTGATAAGGACATGAAAAACTTGAGTAAGTGTTGGTGCTAGGTTCCTGAAGTTTGAAGCAAGTTCCAGAGAAACATTCTACAGATTCAAATATGCTATAAAGGTTCTGGTATGGGTAAATATTTTCTTGATGTTATACTTTCTCATGGTATGATGAATGCTTGAGAAATTATTTGTATGTTTATATTGATGTTTGAATATGGTAGCTAGTTGGTTAAGTAGTTCAGTATAGTTCTTATTGAGAGATATCCCTGATATGTGATGGTGTATGGTTGAGGAGAATGCATACGTTGTTGGATGGCAAAGATATGTTTGTGATTGGTTATGGTACATATTGAGGAGTGATAGGAAAATTATAGTGAAAAATCACAAGTGGATGTGTGAGAGGCAAAAAGGGTCCGAAGTGCCAGAAGGTTGAAGTTTCAGAAACCCTATTTTTTGAAGGTGTACACAGGCTGCCAGAAGGAAGAGCGTGTACATACATGTGTTGCAGTATAGGCAGGTCACGTAAATACACGTGCTACACTATTGACAGGTCACATACTTGTTGACATATTTGGTTCTGTTCAAAAGTAGGGTCTTGTATTTGAGGATTGGAATTCTCACATCTCACTGGGTGTTGAGATATGCAAGCTAAGTCTTGCATTGAGAGTTGGTGCTCTTATAGAGTTGTTTCTCTATTCAGTTGATGCTGATAAACCCCAAGGATTGTAGTCTGTAATAAAAAATAAATTTATACATATATCTTTTGTTCCTTGTGTGCTTTATGGTGATGGTTTATTGATTATGCTTGCTAATGAGATATGTTCAAATACAAATGAAAGTAATGAATAATGAGTAAATGGTGATTACTAACTAAGTTGTTTTGTAAGGAGTGAAAATAGCTCTACACTTATTCACCCCCCTCCCCTCTCAGTGTGGTTGGTGTGTCCAACTCTAATTCATTTATACTGGGGGATTGGGCACATCGAAGTAGTGTAGTGAGTACTACTTAGTTTATTATGTTGCATGCACTCTAAATGAACTTCTTGGAATAGCTTTGGAGTGAGTTCAGAGCACTGATGGGATGGGTGACCATAGATCGAACAAAAGGGGCAAGGCTTACTAGTCCATGTACAGGTGGTACATATATGCTTGGTTTGATTATATTTCTGGTGGGCACCATGAGTGGCCCCATATTTACAAGAATTTCCCCAATGTTGTGGGTGTTGATAGTGGGTGTTTCTCTTATTACTCCTTATGAGTGGTGGATGACCAATATAACTAGTAGAGGGGGCCGAAGTTTGTAAAAACTAGGAAGAAGAGGATGAGGTTCTATATGGTAGGTTTTGTGGTCTTTCCATGGCGGTTAATGGTTTGAGATAAAATTCCTAAAGAGGAAGGGCTACTAGATGGGTTATTGGCGATAGTTTTCACAAAGAAAGGTAGAACCAAGTAGGGTTGAACCCAATACTGCAACATTCAAAGGTGAGTGTGGAATTTGAACCGATGCGATGGTAAAACTGGGGTACCTACAAATATTGGAGGAAGGTTCAACAAGCGTCTAGAAGAGCGAGGATTCTATGGTTCCCATATGATTATGGAATAACTATAAATGCGTGGGAGTTGGGATGAGAGAAATAAATGAACAAGTGTTTTTTATATTTTTGGACTATCTCAACAATGCAGTTAATAACTGCATGTAATCAATGGTCATACATAAAAAAACTAAAAAAGTAACAATCTAGGGTAGTTTAGTTTTTTTCTGCGTGGGGGAAACAAAATAAAATGCACATGTCCTAAAAGACGTAATGTCCTTCCTCTCAAAATAGCATCGGGCCTTCCCAAAGAACTCAATAATGGGTCATGAACCCACCATAAGAGAAACTAGTAAAGGTATGAACAATCATTTATAATGAGGGGTGAAGGGGGCATATCTTGATAGACTGGAGATATTTCCCAACAACTTCTATAAATATGATTGAGGTGCAATTGCAGCCCACAACTACCACCTAGGTTGAAAAAACCTAGATTTGGCAACTAAGCTACCTCAATCAAGTACAAAATTTAGATTTTTGGCCTAAGAAATGGATCATGGGATGGATGCTTTCCAAGTGTTGGGTGACTCAAGGAGCCACACATAGAACAACCAGACCTCAACCTTTGACCCATCAAAGGTATCCCCCTACCTTATGGTGGAGGACCACTTGTTGGCCCTTGACCAAGTTTTGGGAGATTCTTGTTCGTAGTGACCTATTTTGGGACTTTGACAGCCTGTCGAAGGAGGAGCGCAAGACGAAGCAAAGATCAAGGGATCTCAGCCCACTTTTGGGTCCTTTTTGGGTTTTGGGGGATAATGTAACAGGATTGGGATGTCGGCCCATGGGTTTACCCATGTTTAGGCCTATTTTGTATGTATAAATAGAAGGACAGGCAATGTAATAAGTAGTAGAATAGTGCATCTATTTGATGTGAATGTATGCTAAGTGCAAGTAGAGTCTCTAAGTGCTTTGTGCATGAATGTAAGAGACTTGCAGAGCTAAGTGTAGGTCCTTGTAGCAGATTTTAGAGGGCTTAGTGTTGTAATGCAAGGAAGAAGGATATAGTGAGCTGCGCAGATCTTCTATCCAGTGCAGAGTAAGGGTTTTGATGGCTTTGTACTTGTAACCAATTGACTGAAGAAAATAAAGAAGAAGAGTTGGTGGACTTAGCCCCAGGGTGGGGGTGAACCACATAAACGTTGTGTTGTCTTGCTCTGTGCTTGTCTTAATGTGTTTATGTCTTATTTTTCTAAGTGTTTTAAGATGATTAGATAGATCTTCTTATGCTTAGTTCTAATGATATGTGAGAATATTAGATCTGATCCACATGAATGTGCTCAGTGCTTGATTTGCTAGATCTGACCTATCTATTGATGTTAAGTTCTTAAGTACGTTATAACAGTGTGAATGCTGCGAATTCCTGTTTTATCAATGAAGTGATTAATGATTATATATTGAGGAACTGATGGTGTAAGTGTTTTACTAAGTAGTACAATCACAAATTTGTGTCCTAGCTAAGGTTACAGACACTTGAGTCTTGCAACCACCCCTACCTCTACCTCGAGCGAGACTTCATCTGTTTCGCAAGTGTTTCCAAAAGGGTCGGTAGTTAGGGCTTTGTTGGTGTGCTGCTGTAGCATTGAACCCTGGGTCTACCCTTGTGCCAACAAATGGTTCCGTTGTCGGGAACTAAAATTGTGATTGCTGGGAATTGAGAAAAAAGAAGTTTTGTGCAAAGATTCATACTGAAATTGTGAAACCTCTGTGCATAGTTTTGTGCCCTAGTGCACAGTGTCCTACTCAGTTTATAAATATCTGTGCTAAAGAAGGAAACCTGATCTGAAAAAAGGATTTCGGATATGAAGGAAAGAAGCAAGATCTGAAATCTTTGTGCTCTAAGAAAGGTAAAAGTGATAATTTCTTATTAAAAGGAGGTAAGATCTGTAAGATTTGTGCTCTGTAGAAGTAAGATAAGTGGAAATGTTTGTTTCTAGAGTATGGATCTAGGTATGTTTAATAGAGTATGTCCTAGTTTGACAACTAGGTCATTAATAGATGAAAGAAGATTTGATACGAGTAAATTTGATAAGAATAGTGAAAGATATGTTATACATATGCATAGAAAGAATGTTTGGACTAATGAGTGGATGCAGGATCCTAGAAATAATTTGTTGCAGGTTAGCTAACATGATCCTAGTTCACAGTACATAAGAGGCTAGGGATCATTTAAAATAAAGAGAGGTTTAACCCTCTGTTACAGTTGTAGGAGACCAAGACATCTGGCTAAGGAATTCCCTGGTGAAAGACCTAGTTTCCTCTGTTGTAAATATCTGGACCATGAAGTGTTGGATTGCCCCATAATGATTGCTAATCTTGAAGGAATGAATATGAATCAAGGAACCCTAAGGTAGCTCCAGAGGCTATAGCAAAACACCAGGAAGAATCATAGAAAATATTGCTACAGATGAGAGAAACCTTGAATGACCACCGACATATTAGATTATCTGAGATCTTTAAATACAAGGAACGCCTGGAAGGAAGAATAGGAGACTTCAACATTGATTGTGTTCTAGATAAGGAAACATAGGTGAATGTCATGACTGAGAGAACTTGGGAAGCTATAGGGAGGCCTGCTATGACTCTCTCATTAGGAAGACTAGGTTTATTCAGAGGAAAACTAGTAAACCTGTGTGGAAGGCTCACTCATATACCTATGACCATCAATGGAACTTTGACAGAGGAAGATTTTAATATTATTAAATTTTTTGAAGACAACGCCTCGTTTACCATGTTAATAGGAAAACCTTGTATTGACAGAGATCAAGCCAAATGAAAGAAATAAGAAGAAGTCTTGGAGCAGAAGAAACAGGGGTTAAAATATTTCATGACCAGAAAGATCACACAATTGATTGAAGAACAAGAGAACATATCGAAGCTATTTGACAATAGAGACCCTGATGTCGAAGTTGCAAGAACACTAAGAGACCCATATAAGACTGAAGTAATTACTCTAGATAAAGAAGAGATATTATCCCTAAATCCTAGGAAAGAATCTCAACAACGCGCAGTGACTATGTTAAAACAAGATAAGAATCAGAATGGAAAAATACATACCAAGTCGAAGCTCACTGGAAAGAAGGCTAGAAAGCTAAGCAAGAAGAGGACTAAGATTGAAAAGTTACAGAATATTCCAGAAGGAACTTCGCAGAAAGAAAATTTTCAGAATTAGAACTTCACTGGGATATTAGAACAACGACACATGGTACTTCTCCAGGGTGAAGCAATATAGCCGTTGGAACTGATATATCTGTTTGACTCCCGATCCGAATGGGTCGAAAAGAACTTACAGCTCGACACTAGACTGTTGGACCGCACCATAATGGACAAAAGAAGAGTTAATGAGGCACCATACCCATTACAAGAGAAAATTTGCCGAGTTGCCTACTTATCCCATCACGCCATGATTGGAGAATACTTTTGCTAACTGAGAATTTTAAGCCCACAGTCTAAGATAATTGTATACAATGATCATTGCGCTATTTCTGTTTGTTCTAGTGTCGTATATAAGTTCATCGTGACCCTGGTAATTTTAATCCTGAGCGCGTATGTCCATCGAGCTCACCGCAGTTGAAGAATCAGTAACGAAAGTTCTCCTTGACTTAATGACTGAAAGAGTCATGTCAAAAAGAGGACTGTCTACAGGTGTACAAGCATCTTCGACGAGAGGACTATCGACCTCTCAATCTACTGCTCGAGCTGGTCCATCCTGGCCAATAGATGAAAAGAAAACTAAGAATAGGGATGATCTCGCAAATGCTAAGTTAATCCCGAGTATACTACCCACCTATCTACCACCTCTGAGCAGTGCAATCAATCAAGACAGTGTGCCCAAATATTTTGAGTATGCCTTGGTCACCGTGTACCTCCCAAAGGGGATACACGCAGTTTGCACCGACCAAGATAAAATTGCAGCGTTGAAGTTTAGTGACTTCAACCTTGGAGATAGTAAGGTCTATAGCATGCTCACCCCACACAAGTATCTGACCAAAACAAAAGGAAACAATTCAAAGATAATTCCTCAATCATGGACCCATAACCTCGCACAGTCCACACTACTCAACGTCATGAAGATCCCGCACTTCAGAAGGCACCAAGAAGTGAACGCATGTGTCAAGCTACTGTTGTCCTGCTACCATGGAAGATATTTATGGTTAAGCCACCATATCACAAAATATCCAACATTGATAAATCAGATCACAGGGCTAAGCATGCAAGGCCCTGACCCACATGAGTTTTACCATGGAAAAGCCATGGATCGCGCTCTTGCGCAGAAGATTAAAGACACCTATGGAAATGTCGAGAAGGCCACACGAGGCTACAAGGTAGCTTCTATATAGAGTGGCACAGTGTGCCTCACCTGCCAATTGGTTGCAGGAAAGTTGGTGTGAAATAATTGAGCCACCCAAGTCATTGGTTTCATAGTCCTCATAGGGAAGTGTGCAGAAGGACTTCAGATGAATTTCGTGCAGTACCTGGTAAACTAGTTGGAACTGGACTGCAGGAAAGCCCAAGATCAGGGATATGAATTCCACTTTAGTTGGCTATTGATCCTAATCGCTTTCATTGCATGGAAGATGCCAGAAGGTGCGACCTTCCCGGACATCGAGCCGTTTGAACTTATGGCCGCAAATTTCAGTACATTGTGGTAATCAAACGACATGAATAAACATTAGCATTCAAATGTCGTGTTCCATATGTATTACAAAAATTTGAAGGTAACCATCTAGTCTGAGCCTCGCATGACCCCGAACACCCTCCACAGGTTTCGACCCTTAATGAAATTCAACATAGATTGCCATTTTATTTACATCATAATGCGTGCAAATGGACATAAACAACAACTACAATCATACTACAAGTTGACGGAGGATGACTTGGAAGAAATTATGAAGGAATGGTCGACGTACCTCCTTGTTCTAGAATACCTTGTGGAGATGTTCGATGTTGACATCCCAGACACAGCGCAGGATATAGCCGGAACTAGCAAGATCAAGAAGACCGAAGAGGTCCATGATTTAGACAGTGCATCCGTGAATACCGCTTCCATCTCAGCAGAGAAAGGAGGATATGGCGGAGAGATAGATGGCACAAAAGTTAAACTGAAGAAAGGTGAGGTTACACCACCTAGAGACCAAGAGGACCCCTCAAAGAAAAGGAAGGTTTCCCCACCGAAACCCTCATCCCAGAAGAAATTGAAAGCAACCAAGACCAAATTTGAGACCACCCTCACCTCAGACGACTTCGACTTCATCGTCATAGCACTGAATGATGCTTCGCTAGAGATAGCAGAGAAGCAAGAAGCTAAGAGGCAGGAGGTGTTCAGTCGGATTAAGGATGAGCTCCAAGGGGTGCAACAGACACTACAATATAGCCATGCAGTCTCTATTGTGCCTCTATCAGCAGGAACATCAGAAGTAGGTGATGAGCCAACTCAACTACACCGCATCGCTGATACAGTCGAATCTTGCCTTAGACGAGCTCAGGAAGAAATAGTGCAAGCCACCCAGGATTTAGCACAAATACAAAAAGACCTTGAGGAGAAACGAAGTGCTCCAGAATGGGAAAATATTTCTCTGAAAGTGAAGTGGGATGAAGAAAAATCCTAGTTGCAACAAAGCAAGGAACAATTGCTCGCCGAGCAACTCAAAGTAAAGGAAATGGTTCACAGAGCACTTTGCTCTGTGACATTCGTCGAAGTAAAGGTCAAAGAACAAGTTCCACAACAAGTGTCACAACTTGAAGAGGTAATCCAACATCTCCAACAACACATAACAGACTTGGAACTCTGCACTGTGCCCGAGACCCCTCAAGATGTAAGAGACCAACGGGAAGCAACTGCCCGCAACGCAATTGACAGAATAAAATCTCTTTCCTTGGAGTGCAAGCAGCTAAGTAACCAGAGCGCCCAAACATACAAAAACCTCACCAAAAATCCATAGTTACAGTCATTCGAGTCACAACTCAAGGAAGAAAAGCAGCATGCAGACACACTACAGGCACAGCTGAAAGCTCTGTCAGCTGTAGACAGAATGAAGAGGTCTAATGAGCAATGCACAACCCAACAACAGATCCATACGATCCAGAGAAAAGTTATGGAAGTTAATTAATAGCTCCAACTTGTGTAAGACAAGGCATGTTAGTTGTTTACATAGGTTGAAAGTCGAGGAGCAGAGCTAGAACAGGCCATTAACGCAGTAGAACAACACATAGAAGGGCCAGTAAATGATGTAGTGATCTAGGAGTTCACTGAGCAAGAGGTCGTCGCACAACAACAGGTCGAAGTAGCTCAAGCCAAGCTCAAGGCCTTCGAAGCAGAACTGGTCAGACTAGAGTGAATTGGGATGAGTCACAGGTGAGTGTTGGGGGCCTGTTGGCCCTTAACCAAGTTTTGGGAGATTCTTGGTCGTAGTGACCTATTTTGGGACTTCGACAGCCAGTGGAAGGAGGAGCGCAAGACGAAGCAGAGATCAAGGGATCTCGACCCACTTTTGGGTTTTGGGGGATAATGTAACGGGATTGGGATGTCAGCCCATGGGTTTACCCACGTTTAGGCCTATTTTATATGTATAAATAGAAGGATAGGCAATGTAAGAAGTAGTAGAATAGTGCATCTATGTGATGTGAATGTATGCTAAGTGCGAGTAGAGTCTGTAAGTGATTTGTGCATGATTGTAAGAGACTTGTATATCTAAGTGCAGGTCCTTATAGTATATTGTGGAGCACTTAGTGTTGTAATGTAAGGAAGAAGGATCTAGCGAGCTGCACATATCTTCTGTCCTGTGTAGAGTAAGGGTTTTGATGGCTTTGTGCTTGTAACTGATTGACTGAAGACAATAAAGAAGAAGAGTTGGTGTACGTAGCCCCAGGGTGGGGGTGAACCACGTAAACATTGTGTTGTCTTGCTCTGTGCTTTTCTTAATGTGTTTATGTCTTCTTTTGCTAAGTGCTTTAAGATGATTAGATAGATTTGCTTATGCTTAGTGATAATGATATGTGAGAATATTATATCTGATCCACATGAATGCGCTTAGTGCTTAATCTTCTATATCTGACCTATCTATTGATGCTAAGTGCTTAAGTACGTTATAACAGCGTGAATGTTGCGAAGTCCTATTTTATCAGCAAAGTGATTAATGATTATATATTGAGGAACTGATGGTGCTAAGTTTTTTACTAATTAGTACAATCACAGATCTGTGCCCCAACTAAGTTTGTAGACACCTGAGTCTTGCAACCACCCCTGCCTCTACCTCAGGTGAGACTTCATCTGCTTTGTACGTGTTTCCGTAAGGGCCGGTAGTTAGGGCTTTGTTGGTGCGTTGTTGTAGCGTTGAACCCTAGGTATGCCCCTATGCCAACAACACTTGATTAGAGGATTTCATTTTCCTATTTCACAACTTCTAAGTTTCAATGAGAAATGATAATAGGGAGTTATTTGGATGCCTATCCCCGAGATATTAACTTATACTACACATTTATTTTGTGCTCCTCCTGTGGAGTTTAAAGATGAGTTGATTAAATGTTGTTTTTGGGATTTGAGATGGGTTGTGAGATTGGGGTCATGAACCAACCTCATTGATTAAAATGGTGTGGAAAATTTCCAAAGATATGTAGTCTTTTTTATTCTCTGAGATTACTTATGGGCGTGGGGAGAAGAGTATACTATGACTCCAAATATATGATAGAAATTTTAAGTGTGTGATGAGGTGATATTGTGTGCAAGAAGTGATGGTGTCAAAATTCATTTTAAATAAGTTAGTGAACAACATTTTAGCATCTGGACATCGTTTGGTCCATTATAAATATTGATTAAATCTAACTTACTAAGTATGTTTGATGACAATCATTGCGAAATTTTAAAATCCCTATATCACTAGCATGGTGGACATGTGGGTCCTTACTCTTGATCCTTTAATCTTCCTAGAATGTTATTTAATCTAATAAAGCTTTGAAACTATCCCTATATTGCAGACATGTGGGCATGTATGGGCCCTTACAAATCCTTAAAACTTCCTAGGTTGTTTTTCTTCTTGAAACTATCATAAGATTGAAAACATGTGGGTATGTATGGGCCCTTACAAATCCTTTAATATTGTGTTTCAAAAGAGAAAACTAAGAGGTATTGGCCTCTCCCAATTGATTTATTTTTAAAGGGAGATGGATATTTCTTAAGAGACCCTTTTTTTGATTCCCTCAGATCACTCAAAGGTGCAAAGGAAAGAGCATACTCAAATATATCAAAATAGCCTCCTAGTCTTGATTTAATGTGATGTTTTGTAAAACAAAATATTTAATTATGAAGTTCAAATGCTATACTAAGCCATCCACGTGGAAACAAGAAAAGGGAAATATATTATGGTTCTTTTTATCCCTTTAAATGTCTATGTGTGGCTAAGTACCTATGCAAGAAAGAGATCTAAATATGTTTTTTATGGATTTAAAAAATGTTGAAAAATAAACCTAGACTACTTGGTGAAATTGGGCTCAACAAGCCTTACAATTAGTGGGAAATAAGACTTTTGTGTGGTTTCTAGTTGAGACAGTCATGCACAGTGCACGATCTACGTGAAACAAAAAGATAGACAATGCACAGTTTTACCCAAATTCACACAAACACACATAAATGGAGGGATTGGCATTTGAATTGATTTATCTTGATTAAAGGCCCAATTATTGCATATGAGTGTTGTACTAGGTTGGTTTTGATCCATGCAAACACAAATAACTGAGAAAGAAAGATCTAATAGCCTAATTGGGGAGGAATTTGATCCACGTTGATCCAAACCATTTTGAGAATGACACAAAGACATAAATATAACAAATATATAACAAGGAAATATACAAAGATATTGCAATAAACACAAAAATACAGTGAAACCCAAATTCTATTAATGAAAAAGAGAGAAAAATACAATAGAACACCAACTGGAAAAAGCATGCTTAAAGGGCCTCCTTCATCTCAATTATATATGAGAGAGTGAGAGGAGAACAATTCCCATGATGCATGTGGGATAACTTAGTATAAGTTTATAAAATTCCACAGGCATGTAAAACACTAGGACTTCCCAGGTGGTCACCCATCCCAGTACTACGCTAGCTAGAGCATGCTTAACTACAAAGTTCTAATGGGATTCGATGCATTAACACTATGTTGTAAGTATGTACATAAGACCACTAGGAAATCATTGCATGATGTTTGTAATTAACAAATGAAAATGAAATTACATTCCATTCCCCATCAAAAGGGTGAATATCATGGTTTATAAAAACCATAGGCTTGAAATGTTGATTCAATGGAAAAGGTGGATGGCCATTGAGATCCACTTGGATCATTCCTCCCCCCTTAGAAATAAATGGTCTCCATTGCATCAAGTTCCCTAGAGAGATGGGGAAACTTATGGTGAATATGAACCTTGGTGAGCCACTTTCCTTGTTGAAGTAGATGCCATGCTTGTACTTTTCTTGTGGAAGGATGTCATGAACCTGTTGGAGGTGTTGGATCCATCCAACAGATCTAGCTGCAGGATATGCCTTGGTCTAAGTGTGGGAACACTCTGTTGGTGAAGATGCAGGAAGAAGAGATATATCAATGGGGACTAATGGTTGGAACCCCTAGAAAACCTGAAAATGGTCATGGCCAATAGAGCTATGCTGAAGATATATAAGACTCTCATTCTCTTTGTGCTCCTCTACAATATTGTTGACCTACTTCTACTGGATATAAACTTCTTGGGCCAAGGCTATAGTGGTCGCAATGACCTCCTGTTCACCATTGGAATGGATCATGAAGAGGGAAAAAAATTTGGTCTGAGAGATTACTTTGGGGCATTGTTTTCCCAAGATCAATGGAGTGGAACTAGTCAGATCTATGTCTGGTACCCTATAGAGATAACCTCCCATAGTAACAATGACATTGCAGGGTCAAGACTAATAGATAACGTGACATTTCCACATATATGGTTGTCCTAAAATAACATCACATACTTGAAGTGGGGAAACATCACACACTACCTCATCCTTGAAGGGATTGATGCCATAGGAAAGGAGACACTGTTGGTTGACACATATGTCTCATCTCTGGCTCAAACATATGATGGTGTATGTTTGGGGGTGTGGCATCTTTGGAAACTTCAATCTCTTGAAAACCTCGGTTGAGATCAGATTCTTCTTACTCCCACTATCAACAATGAAATGCAATGGGGTGCCCTTTACACACATCTGTGAGTGGAAGAGGTGCTCCCCCTCCTCAAGCTCCTCTAGTTCTTATGGTTGCATTGTTGTGGCCGTGATGATAGATGTGGGTTCTACATCGATGATGTATTTTCCTTTCTTGTGCTCTGAACCAAAGTTTGAGTTAGGTTTTGATTATTTTTCTTTGAGATTGACCACCAATGATTTTTTCGAGCGACATTCATCGGTGTTGTGCCAAGGGATTTTATGGAACTCACACCACTTTTCGGTGTCTTTCTTAAACATCTTGTTACCCTTCTTTTCCCATGTCTTGGACTGGCTCTCTTTAGTTTGAACTTCCTTGATGATTTTTCCTTTAATATATGAGTAAGGGTTGCCTTTTCCATGCTTTTATTGTGGCATATTTTCAAACTCGATCTCCCACTTACTCCGCTGCTTGAATTTCTGATAAATTTTGACTGCATACTGATAAGAAACTCCCAGTTAGGAGATGTCCAAGAAATCCATCTATTTTTTGATGTACCTCTGCATACCACTGCGATACTTCAAAACCAAGTGCTGCTCAGATTCTTTGATAGCCAAATTTGAGTATAAGGTACGAAAGATGTTAGTGTACTCTGACACTGTCTGGCCTCTTTTCTGACACAAAGTCATCCATCTCATGTACTAGTCATCATAGTTTCCAATAGGGTATAAATCCTCCTTTAGAGCATCTACAAAGGTCGCCCAAGTGGGTTCTCTCCCAAATGGTGTAGATTCATGCACGATGTATCTCTCGCAGTAACATTCCCACCATACTCTGACATGGGAAAGGGATTTATGGGCTGGAACTGGTGGACATGGTATTATGGTTAAGAAGGAATATGTTTTCTAAATATTAAATCTCAGGAGAGATATTGTTGCATATATCATGCAGAAGCCAGAGCATCATGTAGACAAAGATCCTTTGTAAAGGATCGTAGAATCTTGATCATTCCCTTTTGAATTTCGGGAGCAATCACAACCGTTGAATCAAGTAGCTCTAAATCGTTAGATCGAGAGTTGGGTAAAAAAGGATCGTCAGATAGAGGTGAATCTAGAGGTTGGGAGAGATTAATTCCCATCCTTCAGATTGAATTAATTGATCATCATTCGTTGATCGAAGCCAAGCGAGAGATAGAAAAATATGGAACTTCACCACTTCAGCAATTATTGGAGACAAGGCATAAGCATGAAAATTCAAAGTCATGAAATCCCATCGGTCGTTTGATATTATAGGAAGCTCAGGTGAAACATCAGTCATTGATCATGGTCATTCGGTTTTGACCCAACAGATGTAAAGAATTTTGAGTCCTAGAAGCCCCGAAGGCTGAAGTTGCGAAATCCCGCCAATCGTTAGACCGAGGGAAGAATTCGGGAATAATGAAAGTCGTTATATCAGAAGTACAAGGATAGAGAATTTTTGGGACTTCGTAACTTCACCACTTCAGCGATTACTAAAGACTAGCAAAAGCTAGGAAGTGTCGAAGCCTCGAAGTGCCAAATCCATGAAGTGCAAAGTCCCAGACGTGAAATCACGCAGGTCGTTAGATATGGAGTGGAGGAATGTGGCCATCCATTTGGTGGATGATGTGTCTTATGCCACGTAGAAAGGGTACAATATGGGGACACGTGTCACATGAATTCAGGGCCTTTTGGACCCCAACGTGTGCATTTCTGAGTGAAACATGGTGCACATACCATTGGCCCATGTCACCATAGGTGACATCAACATGCCATGTCATCTCCAAGATTATGGCCTTTGGGAATGTCCAGTATATCTACTATTGAAAGTGTTGAAGGCTGAAGTATTGAATTCACACAGATCGTTGATCGAAGATCCCTTAGGGAATTTTCCCAACCGTTAGATCCAACAATGGAAGGATGGTGTAAGTACTTCAACATGTATAACTATGGGGGAGTTGAACAAATGGAGAGTTGTAATATCTCAAAGTTTTGGAGTGTCAAAGTCATGATAATCGTAGATCAATATCAGGTAGGATCCTTCCTAGCCATTCAATCAAGAAGTGGGAGGATAGAGTAAGCGGGAATGTTAACCAGAAACCACCGGTCACATACACTTTACGACCACTTCGACAGGTATAACTGAGGGATTTGAACAACCTGAGAGTTGTGATATCCCAGATTCTCGGAGTGTCGAAGTCCCAAAATGAATAAGAACCATCCATCTTAACACTGGATCAAGTATCATTGATTTTGTTGAGCCACCAGATGATCCAGGGCCATCCAATCAACATGAGATTAAATCTCAACCATCCGACCTACTAGTGGAGATAATATAAGTTCTTTGGAGAAGTGTACTTAAAGAAGTTGTTACTCCAGAGGAATGCATGAATGTTGATGTACGAAGGATCTGGTTCCAGAACCGGTCTCATGATAAGGTAAAGGGGTTGATTAGAGGCACAAAGGGCCTAGGAGTGAACAAGCCGCAAACATTTTTGAATAAGGTCCTCTGTAGAAAAATAAAAGAAGAGTGCTTAAGGAACATGACTTAGACCGGATAAGCCCGTGGTTTCGAGCCTGTGGTCACAAGGAAAGTGGATTGAAGGAAGAGATTGTGAAAAATTTGAATTATGTACCAGTTTGAAGGGGCTGTGGAATCATTTGAAAAGATTTGCAACAACCATTCCATTGCCGCTACAAGATCTTGTTTGCACAAAAAGGGTGAAAGTGACTTTTTCGGGAAACCATAACTTTCAGCTCAGAGATCAGATTGGGGCATGAGAATAGTCAATGGGAAGATGATTCAGAGGAGAATAACATTGAATTTTTATATCTTGGAGAATGATGATATATTTTCTTCATAAAAAAAGGGACCTATAGCATTACTTGACAAATTTTTATGATATGCATTTTCTTAAAAAAAAATGGTTTCTTCCACATTTTGCAGAATTAATAGGTATACAAATATCAGTTCAGTATAAGAATGCATATTAAAGAAATGGAAGTAGGATAGGGATCTTAAAGTCATGAAAAAGAGACCAAAGGATAAAATATCATTGTTGGTAATGTAGAGACAAAATCAAACAGAACAAGGGAAGAGGGGAGAAACAAACATTGATAGAGACTGTGAGAAGACTGAGAATAGAAGTACAAAGCTACAAACAAGATAATGAGAGTCTAATAAGAGAATGAAATTGGATAAATTCTCCAGTGATGCAAATCTTAAATCAATTTCAGAGGCAGACACAGAATGGATCAAACTCAATACATGAGGAAGAGGGAAGATATCATGAGAGAAGAGATAACTACAAAAGAGTTAGTTATTCAAGAAGTTCTAGTAGAACTCATAGACATCACTCACCTCCTTAATCAACAAGGAAATTTTATGCATCTGAAGATTCCATAAGTACACCAGAGGTGTCTCTTGTTAGGCACCAAAGAAGAAGACATGAATTGGGCAGTTTGCAAGGAGCATTGAGGAAGCTTAAGCCATCATCCTTTGTTGGTGAAAGAGAAAGGGAAGATGATGCTGAGGCATGGTTGCTTGGACTCAAGAGGTATTTTCAATTGCATAACTACTCACCAAACCTAGAATCTATAATTTCCACTTACAATCTACATGGAAAATTTGCTATCTGGTGGGATCAACTCAAACAAATTGAGCACATAAATAAGAGCAAGATCACTCGGAAGAAATTCAAGAAATATTTTTAGAAGGAGTACCTTTCAAAGCACTTCTATGACAAGAAAATGAAGGATTTATTTGAACTTAGGCTGGGAAGCATGACCATGATAGAGTATGAAAAGAAGTTCTTGGTACTGCTAAAGTATGTGGGGTTTATAAAAGATGAGAAGGTGAAAATATAGAGGTTTTTGAGTGGAATACCTTCATTTTATAAAGAGAAGATTCAATATGATAGGCTTAGGAATTTGACTGAGACCATTAGGAAGGCTAAGTACGTGTATGAGAAAGGAAAGGGTAGAGAGTATTTGCAAAAATATTGGAAGGATAAGAAGAAAGAGAATTTTGATCAGAGAAAGAAAGGATTCGAACCTCCTTCCAACATAAATAGCCCAAACAAAAATCAGCCTGACCAGTGTGCTAAGGATGAATCTAAGAGAGAAGACTCACTGGGAAAAATGGGAAGACCACCAATCCAATGTTGGGGATGCAAAGAACATCACTTGTACAAGGATTTGCCTCACAGAAAATACAAAGTGAAGACCATGCACAACATCCAAGAGGATACAATAGTAAAAGACATGGGAATAATATATGTAGCCTTAGATGATCGACAAGTCGAGTACCAAGCCAATATGATCTAGGTGGATGGTAAGATCATTTATTAGCCTATTGTTATTTTAATTGATTCGAGAGAAAGTCATTATTACATTGATCCTAAAATAGTGGATAGATTACATTTGGAGAAAAGTAAGCTTGAAAAATCAAGTTTGGTTCAGCTATCCAATGGAACCAAAATGTAATGACCCTTAATTATTAAGATGATTAAGTTAATAAATAATCCTACTAAAAATTAGCTAAACAATAATTAATTATTAAATAACCTTAATTAACTATCTGTTATTAATTAATTAACTTTGACTATGATTAGTTTAAGTATGATTAACTCTTTAATTAATGGTTAATGATTAATTTGTTTATTAATTAATTAATTGATTAATTAAGTGTTAAACAAAGGGGGGAAAATAAAATATAATGTTAAATGGGGTTACGTATCCCATAAGGGATAACGTAACCAATACGTAAAATGGAAACATTAATGAATGGATAAGGCATTAATAAAGGGATAAGGAGTAATAAAGAGTTAGTTGGGAGTAAATGTGCGAGGGCGGTGAAGGAGGAATAAGGGAGGTGGAGAAGGATGAGAAAGGGGATATTCATTCAGGCATTCGACGGGAAGGGAGAACTGGGAGTTTTGGGGGAGAGTTGATTTACAGTGGAATTTACAGTGCACCGGGGGGGCTGAGGAGGTTTTGGGCTCGGAGGGCTAGGACATCCATTGATGT
>SNQJ01S0058586.1:18644-29328 GCA_010110895.2 Picea sitchensis
TAAAATATAATGTTAAATGGGGTTACGTATCCCATAAGGGATAACGTAACCAATACGTAAAAGGGAAACATTAATGAATGGATAAGGCATTAATAAAGGGATAAGGAGTAATAAAGAGTTAGGTGGGAGTAAATGTGCGGGGGCGGTGAAGGAGGAATAAGGGAGGTGGAGAAGGATGAGAAGGGGGGGATATTCATTCATGCATTCGACGGGAAGGGAGAACTTGGAGTTTTGGGGGAGAGTTGATTTACAGTGGGATTTACAGTGCACCGGGGGGGCTGAGGAGGTTTTGGGCTCGGAGGGCTAGGACATCCATTGATGTCCTAGGGCTAGGCGTACTAGTCGGTAGGGTGGCTGGTTTTGGGGTGTCCTAAGGAGCAGGTTCAAGCGAAGGGAGCAAGCGGCTGCAGATAGCATCAGAGTGAGGTATGTAAATGGTTAGTAAATTTTATTTATTGAAATATTGGATTGATTGTGCTAGATTAAGTGAAATTTGAATAAATTTCAAATTTACTGTCCTGTTTAATTCAATGGTAGTTTAAATTAAATGACGGTCTTTACAATTAACTCTTGCTTTTTGAATTTTTTACATTAAAAGGGTCCACGCGGGCTATAATGCTGACAGTAGCATGTACATGTGTGCATTTTTTCCTCTACCCGTGTGTACACTTTGGCTGTCATAAGACAACCCGTGTGGACTTAGGTCCGACCTTTTAAAAGGTCGATGCCCCTCCAAAAACTAAATTTAAATACATAAAGAAAGAATTAGAATGAAAGAGGGGGTAGTAGGTACTTACTTGGTCCAAGCAGATGGTCATTTCATCCACTGAAGCTCCTAGAACCAACTCTTTTCACAAAGGGGTAGTTTTGGCTTTTAGTCAATTTCTCAATTAGCAATGGTGATAATGAGCTGCCAACTTCTATTTATAGACTTTTTGGCCTCTTTTTGTCATTTTTTAGACCCTTTTGTCTTTTTTTCTAAACTAAAAATCATTTATCATGGTTCAGGATTTTTCTTTGGATTGTCACGAGAAGTGTTACTTTGGGCATTTGGAAACTTTTTGGAGATTTGGGTCGTTTTGAAAGTCCTTTGGTAAAAAGTCAATTTTTCAACTCATTGCATTTAAGTTAGGATTCCACCTCTACTTCCTGCATCTTCTTGTCTTTTCTGCTTTGCCATAGGATCGATCCCACCAAATTGCAACATGGAACCATTATTGTTTCTTTAGAAGTGTCGTAATTTAGTGGTAGAACCTACCTTAACATGGATGCCCTAGGTAGATCCTGGTTGCATTTTGGTGTCCATGCTGTCACTAAATGACTATAGGCCTGGGAGTCCTTACTAGTTTTGATTGATTACGAGTTTGATCCTCATTGGCATAATTCTGTATCACTCTTGACCTCACCCTTGGGACTCCCATTACTTAACGGGTCTTATTTTAATCCCTTTTCAGACTCTCTAAACATGAAAAGATTGTCGAGCGATCTTGTGGCCTTTCACTCTCGCTAAACTGGAATTTGAAGTCACGTTTATCCGGTGGTAGTTTACCCATTTTCGGTCTGGATGGTCAACTGTACAAACAAAGGTATACTTTAGGGGCCTCAGTTCTCTAGAAGAGTATCCTTAGGTATAATTTTAGCCCTTTTTCGGGCCCGAGGGACTAAATTTACGAAAAAGGAACCCCCAAGGAGTCCATAGTTAAAGATCTTTTCAGACTCTCTAAAATTGAAAAGATTGCCGAGTGACCTTATTCTTTCACACTCGTTAAAATGGTCCAGAAGAACATTCCTGACAGAGTCCATAGTTAAGCTTTTTTCAGACTCCTTAAAAATGAAAAAATTGCCAAGTAACCTTGTCTTTATCACACTCATAAAAATGGTTTTGAATAGATGTCTGGGCACTGCTAGTTTACCCCTTTTTCGAGCCGAATAGAATATCTTCGAAAAAGGTACCCCAGCGGAGTCTCCTTTTATGTTTTTCCAGACTCTCTAAATATGAAAAAAACGCCGAGCTTACCTTCTCTGGGCTCGTTAAAATTACATTGAAGGACATTACCATTGTGTGTTTTGTTAATCGCATTTTCATACCTACGTCTTTGGTCTAATGCCGACTCTATGTTGCTCTTAACTGAACCATCTGAAGCATGCCTTATACGCAAGCCCTGTAGAACTTTGCCTCTGTGTCTTGACACCTTTGGCCCTTGGAGGATTTTTCCCAAGTGTCCTTTCCCTGCATATGTTCCTTTTCCCTAAGCATCCCTGTGTTCTGTGGGCTTGGAACTAGTATGTTTGCAACACTTGATTCTCCTTTGTAACGTAGTATTATTTTATTCTGTTTCAAGCTTTCCAAAATTATTGAAAAAGACAAAAAAATCAAATATACCCCAAAAAGAGGAAGGGGAAATTATTTTCTTGTTATTGGCAGCACAATGAGTCGCCCTTGGAAAAAGTACATCCTTCCATTTTTTCGTCTAGCCCTGGGATTTTTTATGACCTTAGGAAGTTGTTCTCGCTACAAAGAGTTGTGTCCTCCTCTGTTTGGTTATTCTTCCAAACATATGGAGAGTTTGCGGTGCCTCTTGCATCGTGAACTTATGTCAAAATATCATGCTGCCTGAGTCTCATCATTTATCATGCTATTGTCCAAGGGAAGTTTTTACCAAGCCTGAGTCAGCCCATCTGCAGTTTGTCTCTTGCCCTCATGCCCGACCATCCCAAAAGTCCAATCAAGTCTTTTTTCGAAATCAATGAAGCCCCTAATATGATCATCAATATCCTCTAGTCCATGACCGATGAACTGTCAAAGACCTCTGGGTAGTGAAGTCGTACATTCATATTACACTCCTACCCGAGTTTTGAATATTTTGAAGTTGATGCTCGAGCTCTGAAGACCTCATCTCCAGCCATCAGGCCTTATCAACTTCTAGAAGATGGATACTATAAATGTATATCTTTTTTATTTTGACATGTATATCCTTTGTGTATTTCTCACTGCTACACTTTATATAGTTATATGACATGGATCTACAATGTATTTGATTGGTAGCCATGATTTTATTTCATTTCGAGCACGGATATGCCTGCCTCAGTAAGACAATTGTTATTTTGCAGATGGAACCTCCTGAATTATGGTCCCTGGGCTCACCAGTTTGGTACGTTGATAAAGATTGGTAATGTATTTCGGCCATCAGATGCTCTTTCGACCTCACACATTAGGGGGCATCTGTTATAACCCTAATTTTCACCAGACATACTTACATGACATTAGGCCATCCCATATGCCTTCTTTTCCAAGCTAGTACTAAACAACTCTTCTTAAAAACACCCTTTTTAAAGGCCCACACGCCCTAGTCCACTACTGCATGAGTGTACACGCTAGTTGCCTCACTACAGCCCGCGTGTACCTACAAAAGCACGAAAAAAGGAAAGTTGTTGATGGAACACACAGCTTTGGGTAAGTTAACTAAACCTTTCAGCCATGCATGGCCGGTCATTCAACCAAATACCTAGCTCCTTCTAGCCTATAAAAGAAGGGGTAAGGGTCCCATTTGAGAGGAGGAAAATCATAGTAAAGAAACTATACCCAATTGAGCATTCCCCTTATCCCAACCTTTAGACATCCTTGTGCAAAGAGAATTATAAAGCAAATCAGTTGGAGGACAGTTGAAGAGGAGCCCAGGACCAGTTTCGAGGAGCAATGCTGACCACATATTGTAATTTTACTCTAGTGAAGATTAATACAAAAAGGAATACTTTTCCTTTCCCGCCATATCATGTGTTCAAGTTGAATATTTATTTTATGATATTGTCACAACTAACCCAACAATTAGTATATGAAATGCATGTTCCCAGCGTTTTGTTTGTTCATGTGTGAATGCAGGTCAGCTTTGGAGGAGTCTTGCAACCAAAGAGAGAGTGAAAGCAAAGGGATTGACATCAAACGAAGGACTCAAGGTAGAGTTACTGAATCTTTTTTACACCTTTGCATTACATGAATGTGGGGTTTTGTGTTGGGAGAATAGGAAAGAGTAGAAGCCTTTGAAATGGTCATTTTCTGCATGCATGATTAGAGCCCTTAAATGCTAAGTCCGTAGGAGGGATTCCCACCCACAACAGTATGGGTGTGTTGAGATTGATTATGGTACATATTGGAAAGTGATAGACATAAGTGAATGTGACTGAAGGCTACAAAGGATCTAAGTTTTTCATGGAGAGAAAAACCTAATTACTTAGAAGGAATACATGGGTTGTAGTAGAGAATGGCCGCATACATATGTGAGTTGTACTACTAGTAGGGAACGTACATACGCGTGATGCACTATTGACAGGTTGTGTACCTATTGATAGATTGATATCTTTTGAGGATTGATTCCTCTTCTTAGTTGGTGATGAGTTGTGTAAGCTGAGTCTTGCATTACATAGCTGGTGCTCTTGTGGAGTTATAACTCTGTTCAATTACTGCTGATAACCCAAGGATTGTAGTCCGTAATAAAAAGAGAATTGTACATACATATTACATTCTTTGTGTTCCTCGTGGTGACAACTTATTGATGATATTTGTTGCTGGTATATGTTGTTGATGTATGTTCACATTTAACTGGTTATAAATGACAACAATAAGTGATGACGAATTGGTGATTGCTAAATAAGGAATTTTGTGAAGGGAAAGTTTTAAAAAGAGCCCTACACTGATTCACCCTCCCCTCTCAGTGTGGTCGGTGTGTCCAACAAATCCTATGATAAAATATATGTCGTCCACTTAAATCCTCAATGGTTTCCCGTCGAGGTTGAATTCTTTTGTCTCTGGATCCCAGTAGTTTACTATCAATTGGAGTAACCTCACTTGAGCCCTCATTCCTCTGAGAGACCAAAATTTATAAAGGCCACATATTTTAAAATCTTGTTGGGCCCCTGCATTCCTTCCCACTGCTACATTTATCTCTTCATGCTCCCTCTCCCTCCATTCAATCACCATCTTGCAAAGGAAAAGCCATTTTTTGAGTCAAATCCTTTCAAAAAAGTGTTCACACACTTGTACGTGAAATAGCTCGGTAACAATCTCATATAGGGATTCATATACATGGGTAGACTTCACCTTTCCCACACATATGGGGTTGTATATGCAACTCGATGAACTGTCACCCGCGTACACCTTAATTTACATAGTATGACCTCTAACACTAAAAAAATGAGGCCTAAAATTGAAATTTAAACCATTGAAATTGAAGTAGGGGGATGGGCACTTACTTGGTCCATACGGTTGCTGATTCCATTGATTATAGCTCCCACAATCGACACTTGAAGATCATGGAAAAAATGTCCTAAAATGCACTATGTGGGTGAAAAGATTCAAATGGTATGGTAAAATGGTCTATTTTTAATATTAGTTGAAATGTTTTTACCCACTTCATATAGTTTGTGCTAATTTTTTGACCTTATGGAGTAATAGTGTAGTGGAAAGGATTGGTTTTTGGTGGTTTTGTCCAGTAATATTTTTGCGGTTTCCAATGTCATACCCCGTTTAGCCTTCGAGAAGTATATTATTTCATTGACATATAGGATAGGTTGTCACTCCATTTTACACTCTTGCATCATCCTATGACCGTGATCCATACACCTTAGGTACAAACCCATTTATTAGTGACACAAAACCTTCTTACTACTACTAGAAGTGTCGTTATTAAATGGTAGAGGCTTACCAAACATAGGTGCCATAGTTAGAACCTTTGTGCTATTTGGTGCCCATGCAGAATTTATTCCATAGGACCGAGAGTTCCTTATAGTTTCGATATGACTTTGCATTCGAACCCCATATTATTACTCACAATAATTATGACCGTTACCTATGGGACTCCCACCAAGTCTTGGTTAAGCTCTTTTCCGACTCTCTAAAAGACAAAAAGATTATCGAGTGAACTTGTCTCTTTCACACTCGTTAAATGGCTTTGAAAGGACGTCTATTTGGTGTAAGTTTAACCCCTTTTCAGACCAAGTAGACTATTTATTAAAAATGAATACTCTAGTCACCATTGGCTAGAAGAGTTCTCCTGGGTATTATTTTATACTTTTTCGGGCCTAGGGGACTAAATCTACCAATTAGAACATTCATTGAAGTTAAGTTGTAATCACATTCCATCATCCCACTTTTAGTATTGAGCCTATTTCTAGTTCCCTTTTTCTCATTATAAGCCTCTTACCTCAACAATTTGCATCACTAGCCAAGCAAAGTTTTTTTTATATCCTTTGCAGCTTGACACCCTATATCCTAAGACGAAACATCCCCCGAGTGTCCATACCCCTCACGCACTTCCTTGCATTGAGCATAGGTATGTTCCACTGTTTGAAGCTAGTTTCTTACTCATGACACTCGTTTCCTCTCCTGTATCATAACATTTCTTTGCCTATGAAAAAACAAAAAAAGACAGGCTGGAAAAAAGATCATCTCATATCAGAAACAATCGTGTCTGCTAGCGGGAAAAATCCTCCTATTACTATACTGGGTCGGAATATAGGCAGATCATTGACTTCCCTTAAAAGACAATCCTGATCCTAAACTATCCCCAACTATCTGAATAGAAAGACAAAAAGAGAAGAAGGAAGATTGGTAAGTGTACCTTAGGCCCTAAAGTCCAATGTAGGCTTCCTTCAACTTTGTAGCTTCCCAAGCTGTGGGTCTCCTCCCAAAGTTGACCTGCAAGAACACTTAGGAAAGCAATGCTACAAATATACAAACTCCACTTATCAATGATAGCATTCAGATATAAACATAGACACATTAACCAATCAAAGATATAAATATGCAAAGTATTGGGAAAGGAAAAAAACTATTTTATTCAAACTAAAGATTAAAGTATTACAACCTTCTCATCGACAGATGCTCCATGAACTAGGTCTATGCTCGTCTTACTGCTGCTCCAAGTGCATCATTCTCGTGTTTCCTCTCACAATCAACTAATCTCTTTGAGGAAAGGGAAGGGATTTCATAAAGAGAAAGGGATGCAGGGGAATGTTGAGGCCAAATCTTAGAAAGGGTTGAAGGGTAATGTTGAGGCCAAATCTCAGAAAGGGTTGCAAATATTGGGCTAGAAGGGGAAGGGATTTTGCAAGAGTTTCTTTGTTCTCTTGATTCATTATGGAATAGGACCCCAAGATCTTTTTTTATATGAGAAAAATATGGTTATTCGGTTTGGGGATGGGCTACAATGGGTAAAATGGTTGGGAAACCCTCGATAGCCTGTAAACTTCGCTAAATTCCTTGCAACTTTTTATTTTTTTCAACTTTTGGAGGTAAAAGAGGGTTGTTTAGCATGAAGCCTGTGTATGTACGTGGGATGTCTAGTATGCAAAATGCATGTGTACGTGGGTAGTAGTGCAACAGGGCATGTCCATACTCCAAAAAATGGTTTTTTAAAGAGATATCCTCAACAGTAATTTGGAAAATTGTGCAAGTATAAAAGCCAATGCAATGTATGCATAGGTAGGGAATTTTAGGGCTATAACAGATGCCCCCTAATGTGTGAGGTCAGAAGATAAATTGATGGTTGAAATACATTAAAAATATATTTACCTCTGGGAAGATACAAAGTCAAGTGAGCCCGAGACTAGAGTTCAAGAGCGCACCATATGAAAAACAATAATCTCTCTGAGGTGAGCATACCCATGCTCAGGATGAACTAATCATGGCTTCCAATCATGTAAACTACATATCCATGTCACATAAATGTCTATATAAAGTGTAGCCGCAAGCAATACACAATGGATCTACATCTCAAAATCGTTCGTTGATATTCAAGTACAATACAATATGCATCTTCAAGAAGCATCAACGCCTATGGCTGGAGATGAGGAATTCATAGCTCAAGAAAAATATTCAAGATCTTCAACAACTCAGGTAAGAGTGCAATAGGAGTGTAAGAATCACTACTCTGAGGTCTTCAACATGCCGTCGGGGAAAGACCGGAGGATCTCAATCATCAGGCACAAAAATTCGCCGATTTTGAATCTGGACTTGACTAGACTCATGGGATGGACGACTCATGAAAGTCAAGAGACAAACTACAAAATCTATGACTCAGATTGGATAAAACTTCCCTTGGACAAAAACACAAAATATGATCAGACTTAGGTAGAGTAATATTGACATTAGTCTACGATGTAGGAGGCACCACAAACTCTCCATATGTTTGGAAGAGTAACCAAATGGAGGAGGACACAACTCTATGTAGAGAGAACAACTTCCTAAGGTCATACTAGATCCCAATGCTTGGAGAACAAACAAAGTCACATGCTTTGTCCAAGGAGGACTACCTTACTACCGAAAAAAGAATTGATATATCCCGTCCCCTCTNTGAGGAATTCATAGCTCAAGAAAAATATTCAAGATCTTCAACAACTCAGGTAAGAGTGCAATAGGAGTGTAAGAATCACTACTCTGAGGTCTTCAACATGCCGTCGGGGAAAGACCGGAGGATCTCAATCATCAGGCACAAAACTTCGCCGATTTTGAATCTGGACTTGACTAGACTCATGGGATGGACGACTCATGAAAGTCAAGAGACAAACTACAAAATCTATGACTCAGATTGGATAAAACTTCCCTTGGAAAAAAACACAAAATATGATCAGACTTAGGTAGAGTAATATTGACATTAGTCTACGATGTAGGAGGCACCACAAACTCTCCATATGTTTGGAAGAGTAACCAAATGGCGGAGGACACAACTCTATGTAGAGAGAACAACTTCCTAAGGTCATACTAGATCCCAATGCTTGGAGAACAAACAAAGTCACATGCTTTGTCCAAGGAGGACTACCTTACTACCGAAAAAAGAATTGATATATCCCGTCCCCTCTTTTTGGAATATATATTTTTTTCCTTTTTCAAATTTTTAACGAGCTTGAAAAAGAATAAAAGAATGCTACATTACAAAGGAGGAACAAGTGTCCTGAGAAAGAAAACTAGTTCCAAGCACAAGGAACATATTGATGCTCATAACAAGTAGACATGTGCAGGATAAGGACACTCGGGGAAAATTCCTCCATGGGTGAAGGTGTCAAATCACAAAAGGGAAAAAAAGTGCTGCAAGGCTTGGGTATGAGGAATGCTTTAAAGGTTCAGTTGAGAGCAACATCGAGCCGACATTAGGAAAAATAAGCAAATATGAGACCCACAATGCGATTAAGCATGACACAACAAGAATCAATGCTAAAACGCTAAAAGAGTATGAAAAAACTCTAAAAGAAGACTCCAAGGAGTTCCTTTTTCGCAAATAGTATATTCGGTTCGAAAAAGGGTTAAACTTAAACCGAAAAGATGTCTCTTCAAAACCATTTTAACAAGTGTGATTGAGACAAGGTCACTCAACAATCTTTTTAATTTTAAGGAGTTTGAAAATATCTTAACTATGGACTCACAACCTTTTTCTAGGTTTAGTCTCCTTAGCCTGAAAAAGTATAAAATACAACTGAGGAGAACTCTCTTGGCAAGACAATTCTTTCGAGGCATACCTTTTTCCAAAATAATCTATTGGCTGGAAAATGGGTTAAACTCATTTTGAATAGATGTTCTTTCTGGACCCATTAACGAGTGTGAAAGGAACAAGGTCACTTGACAATCTTTTCATATTTAGGGAGTTTGAAAAGAGCTTAACTATGGACTCCGAGGGGGTTCCTTTTTCGTAAGTAATCTCCAAGGCTCGAAAAAGAGATAAACCAAAACCAAGGAGAATGTCCCTTTTTCAAAAATTTAGTCCCTCATGCCTAAAAAGGGGTTAAAATTATGCCTAAGAATACTCTCCTAGCGAACCTAAGTTCCTAGGGCATACTTTTGTTCATAAAATTAGTCATCTGGACCGAAAAAGGGGTAAACTACCGTCATAGAGATGTGCCTTCAAATTTGAGTTTGGCGAGCGTGAAGGGAAACAAGATCGCTTTTCAATTTTTGAGAGTCTGAAAAGGGATTAAATAAGGCTTTAGGGGGTCTTCTTTTCTCAAGTAATCCGGACAAGATCAAAAATAATAAATACAGTCTCGTTGGATGTTGCTTTCAAAATTTAAGCGAGCTTGAAAGACAACAAACCGTGCTCATTAGGGAGTCTCATGGGTAAGGGAAATAATGATGATTAACAAGAAGAATGAGGCTTCAATATGTAATCATAGCGAGAGTAAAAAGGACTCCCAAGCCTATAGTCAAAACTTAGAGCATAGATGCAAAAATGAAACAAAGGATCTACCTAGGGAATCCATGTAGTGGTCAGCTCTACCACCTAATTACAACACTTCTAAAGCAACATAGAAGGTTCTGTGTCGGGCTTCAGTGGGATCGTGTTGACGGGCGAAATTGACCGTCCGTCAACTGGGAGAGTGGAACCGGTCCGGGGTTGTCTAAATAACCCAAGCCGTTTGGAATGGACCACCCTGACGAGTTTAACGGCTCCGTTGGCCGCTCTAAGGTCTTCTAAGAAAACCAAAGAGAGAATTGATCTGAGCTAAGTAACCTAACTAAAGTAAATAAGACAAACTAAACTATAACTAGATACAATAAACTAAATAAAATAAAGGAAACTAGAAACTAATAAAACAAAGAAAATAAACTAATAAACTAAACACTATTTATTCTATAAAATCAACTAATTACTATTGTAATAACTCAAATCAACTATCTAATTATCAGCTACAACATTTC
>SNQJ01S0058586.1:57896-73845 GCA_010110895.2 Picea sitchensis
CCCCCCCAACCTTTCTATTTTTAACAGGGGGGGGTCCGGAATGGAATGTTTTCTAGTGGGCCCTTTATCTCTACATGGCATGAATTCATTGGTTCTGAATCCCACCACTTATTACTATTTGACATGCCCCGTCACCCCATGACGTCATTTTCCACCTTTTTCCCTAAGGGTCACGTCTCATAACTCTGTCAGTCCTTTCCCCTATTCACCTGTTNCCCCCCCCAACCTTTCTATTTTTAACAGGGGGGGGGTCCGGAATGGAATGTTTTCTAGTGGGCCCTTTATCTATACATGGCATGAATTCATTGGTTCTGAATCCCACCACTTATTACTATTTGACATGCCCCGTCACCCCATGACGTCATTTTCCACCTTTTTCCCTAAGGGTCACGTCTCATAACTCTGTCAGTCCTTTCCCCTATTCACCTGTTATGAGTCCCTTCACCGTGGTAACTTCCCTCAATCAATACCTGCCACGTCACCCAGCCATATTCTTCAGTCATTGTCACTTGCCATCTCATGCTCTAAATGACCCATTGGCCATTTATTACTACTAACTTATCCGTTAACCTGCTGACCTTTTTGCTCAAAACTACCTTCACCCTTCATTCCCTCGTCATTTACCCTATCACGACACCAAAGAATTTTTCCCCGTTTTCCTCTCCGTTACAGTCAGTCGCCCAAAGCCACAGTCATCCCCACTAACCTTTTTGTTTTACTTGCAGTTATTGTTACAGTAATGGCGACAAAATCAAAGAAAATAGAGGCCGAGGAAAATCCTTTCCTCCTGCCTCCCGTCGACCTCGACAGGATCCCTCTAGCCGACAAAGACCATTTAATCGCAGACACCAGATGTGAGTTCGACTTCACATATTTACAGTCATGGCTAAAGGACATTTTCTTGGACCAAAGTGACGAAATCGGGCTCTGGGAGTCAAACCTTCCCCTGTATCTTTTCCCCCAGGTTCACCATTTCCCCGAATTCGCCCTCAAATGCTAGGCTCATTACCTCCCCAACCAGAGAGCCATAGTTTCTTCATCAGGAGAAAATTTGTTCTTCATTACACTAGAAGCCATTGATCAGATGATGCAGATACCCAGAGCCGAATCCGCCTCACCTTTCAACCTTGAAATCATCACAGAACTATACTAGAAATTATCATTCCCCCAAAGAGCTCAGATTTTTTATCTTTTTCTCCCACAGGCCGCTCAACTCCCCACTACAAATCCCTCGTATCCTTCATCCCTATTCTCAGTGAAGGGAAACCAAGTCATCTCATCACTCTGCGCCCTACTTGGGTATTTTTCGGATCAATGGGTCGATGAACCCATATAGGGTTTTATGTCCATCTCCTCCATAGATGAGAAACCCACCACTCAGTTCGACTACAACACTTTCCTGGCGAACAACATTCATGAGCAATTCTCAAATTTCGCCACGGAAGGCATTTTCCAGTATTCCTCAATACTGGCTTATATGTTCATTTTCTTCCAAGCGGACAAATTTTCCTTTTCAATGCAGAAGATGGAAAAGGATGGGAGTTCGTAGGCAATAACAACATGGACTTCGTTGCTCTAACAAAACTCTTTAGAATTCAGTTTCAAGCAGTTCATCGAACAGTTCTACCACCCAGTGGTGAGCATGCTCAGTGGCAAACCCGAGCCAAGAATAAATGAGGAGATTCAGAGGATCCTACACCTCTTAGACCTTGCAAAAATGGGAGACTGGTACCTGTACCAAGACCACACAAAGATCAGAGTGTATGGGTGCGAATTGGCTCCATACAAGTTGCCCAAGTATCTGCCCATGAGGATATTTTCCCTGGAATACATAAGACAAATGATTAATTCAGATGACATACATTTTGTGTCTCTGAAGAAGAATCATAATCGTAGAATCAAAGGGTAGATTGGGTCTTTCATCTGTAATAGTCGAGGCATCGGGGAGGAAGCAGACAGATTGCTAAAAGAAATGAATTTTTTTGTTAGTTTCACATGGCACTATGATCTATGTGGGATAATTTCAGAGATGAGGATTAAAAATAAGAATATCCCATATGTTCATACATCCAGTCCTGAGATAGAGAAGTTCACCAACCAGACAGAATGGGAGTCAAACACTCTAGTTGAGACAGAACATCAGGACCTTTCAGTCACTATCTCACAGACAACTACACCACAGGTTCCCAAGGAGAAAAGGCCCAAAAAGGACACTTCACCTTCCATCACTGAAGTATCATCTGAAGAGTTCCAATTACACACTAAGAGGCCAAAAACCAGTCAGGTACCTGACACGGCTGGTGAAAAGGGAATTCAATCCACTACAACTATGGAGGTTGATCGGTCGCTCCTTAGTACAAGAAACAAACAAATCATGACTACAATGTTGCCCAAAAAGCTTACAGATACTCCACCAGTCAACCAGCCGAGCAAAACAGGACCAAAATTGAGTATTTTTGAGAAGTATGATCTGATCAAAAAGAAAAATCATACGCTAACTAGCAACACATATGCTCAGTTCTAGAAGCAAACATCAACTACACACCACAAACTATTGTCTGCATTCGACACTGAGAAGGGTAGAATGCACATGGCATTTCTACAAGCACAGGTGCTAGACCTGAAAGTAATCACCGATTACAAAAGGGAAACATTCGAATTTTAGATTAAAGATGTGCATCCAGTTGATCAGATGGATCTGCATGGAAAACTGGAGAAATGGTTTTCTCCACCTTGGAAAATGCTTCTACTGTTACCTCCAAGTTACAGGTATCTTTGAGCAATGTCCAGATGCAGCTAAAGTTAGAAAAAATATCATCCTTTGCCAAGGATAATAAGATTAAGACATTGGAAGAACTGGTCCTCAAGATCAGATATGACCCCTCGAATGTGAAAGCAGTTGAGGAGATGCTCAAAAAGAAAAATGTCGATATAGCATCTCTGAGGAAACAGTTGAAACTGCCACCAAAATAAGATTCACAGGCAAAGGAAATAGCGGAGACAGAAGGGGAAAAGGATGAGAGATGCTCAAGCTGATCATGGAGAAGAATGCATAGTTGAAGGAAATGGAAGCGGAATTAGAAAAACTAGTGAAAGAGAAAGAGAACTCAAATCCCATGGAAGTCATTCCACTGAGTGCAGTTCCACTCACAGGAGTGAGCACAACATCTCTAGTAGAAATTCCCTCGGCAACTCCACTGACAGCTCTGGAGAAAATAGTTGAACTGGCTAAATCCATGGAAGAGATGAATTTGCAAGAGACAAAGATTAGCAGAATTAAAAAGGAGATTGAGAACCTTCAGGAACTCAAATCTTCCTTCCAAACCAACTACTCCAAGGAGAAACAAACATCAGACCATCTCAAATAGGAATTGCAATAGCTTCATAAGCAAACAGTGGTAGGAAAAACACTTGTTGAGGTCAAGGAAAGTGTCTAGATGGATATCACCAAGTCCACGAATGAAATATGGCCAATGATACAAATCATGTTCAAGCAAAACAAACTAGTGCAAAGAATTAAGCAAGCTATTGAAAAGATAAGAGTAGAACTGGGAGAGATGCCCACAGAAGCTGCTGAGATTATCAAATTTCTGAATTCCAAAACCAGAGAGGAGCTAAAGGATTTTAATATTGAAGATAGGACAGCGACCATCCTTGAGGTCAAGAGGGTCCTGACCAAGAGAGGATTGATGCTATAGTTGGAGGAAAAGGTCCAGACCATGGACACAGGAGTGCAAAGATTTTTCAAGAAGATTGAAGCTCTGCAAAAGAAAGGCCTTCCCGGTCTGAGAGTCATAAATGACAAGTTAATGACGCTTGCCGATTACAAAAAGAAACTAGCCACTATGGCTAAGGATAGCTCAAAATTCTCAGGAATACAAGGCAGTATCACGGGAAAGGCATTCTTAGATGCTTTACAGTTAGATATCAACATACAACATGAGATCTGGTACATCTTCATCATCAAGCCAACTTTTTCCAAGTACACAGAGATGGATGAAGTATACCGATGATTACTCAAAGTCGTTGTTCCCAGTCACCTTCGATGGGAAGAGCTTTGCAATTTGATCGAGTAGTCGATGAGGTGTCTAAACCTAGTCAGCTATCCAGTCAGACAAGGTCATGCAGAGGCCTCACCAATGGTTCACCCCAGAAATCAGAATGAAGTTTCAACATATCATCAAACATTTTCCTAAATTTTTGTATCTTGTTAATTTAGTTAGCTAAATTTAGATTTGCCAAATCCTGATCTTTAATGACAGGGTCGTATGTAATTTTGATTATAGATACTTCAAACTTTGAAGTACTGAGGGTTGATCTTTACGCCCCGTAAGATAAAAGACTGTAATTTTTATCAAGAGAGCTTCCAGTAATACAAAGAGACGTTTCACAGGATTCTCGCGTGTTATTCATTGGTGATGTTTTCTTTTCTATGTTAAATGTTCTTCTTGCTCAGTTGTCATATTGTTTTCTAATCTAATATTTTAAAAGTAATGCATGTTGCAGGATTTATCTTTGTATACCCCGTCTCAGCTTTAAAATATCTTTATGTTTATCTTTCTGATATTACAGTGAAGAAATTCTTAAATGCTTCTTTACTTTAATTGATATTCTCATCTTTTTTGCTATCCATCACTTTACTGCTAAAGAATCCAATGAATGCACTATCTTGCCCTGTGAAAATAATCTTTTGTTTCTAGTTTAGTTTTCTATCTTTATAATACAGACCCCATATCCCAATGGATGCGTAAAACCCTTTTCAGCCAACTTAACAAAAACAACAACAAACCAATCAATCGTATTTTATTTAACTAGCCTAATATCTTAAATTTAAAACATATCTAAATCATACAGAGAGATCCCTCTCTGAAGCTGGTAGGGCTAGATTCCAGTTTCTAAGTGGTTGGATAAAGTTACCTCTTGTAAGTTTTTTCTTTTCTGAAAACCTCTGGGAATTTACAGAGCGTTAACATAGTGGCGACCACACTGGGGAATGAACAAATTTTCAAACCCACGTTTTCTTTTTCCCTAGAAGAAAAATTTGTTTCTAAAAAAATTGCAAATCTGAGAAAGAAATAATTTTTAGAGGTTGTTAAAAGCTTGTACATATTAATTTCGGACTTATAAAACTAAAAAATATGTATATAAAAATTAAAAATCTGGCTCCTAAAAGAGCTTATACTCGATCTCACCTAGACCCAGAACCTACAATAGTGACTGATAACCCAAAAAAGTTACTTAGAAAGAAAACCGTTGCAGAAGGTTCAGGGAGTCATAGTCTCCTTCAAAAGTCCTTTTCTCTCCTAGAGGAACTCATTGCCCTTCAAGATCTTGACTTTGACACCATTTTCGAACAAAGCCTCTTTAGAATGAAAACTGATAGCTTTGTGACTGAAATCGTTTTAGACCCAAAAATCCTACAATATCAGACCCTTGAAATACTATCTCCCACTACAAAACCTCAAACCACTCACTCCGTGCCAGCAAGCCCCTCCTCATCCTCGTCTTCTGTCACCCCCCCACCTATCATCCAGGTTGTTTTCCCACCTCCTCCACCTATCATGGTAGCCAAATATGCTCCCTTGGTGTTTACCACATCTCTACATGCTATGTCCCAGGATTATCAAACAATACTCCCACAGTTCGATGGAACAGGGCCCTTGAACGCAAAACAACACGTTGATAAAATGAATGACTATTTTGACCTGCAGGAAGTAGATGAAGCTGACATTCAAATGAGATTGTTTGCGCAAAGTTTGACCAGTGACGTTAAGAAATGGTACAAAGGCTTACGTGTTGCCTCAGTGCTCGACCTTACAACATTTCAAAGAATTTTTCTAGACAGATGGGAGGTAAAGAAAAATCCTCTCCAAATCTTGTCAGAATACGAAAACATCAGAAGGAATCAAGGTGAGACAGTACAAGATTACTGCATCCGCTTCAACAATCTATACAATGTGATTCCATCCGATATTAAACCTCCATAAGGTTTGGCATTGATAAAATTCCCTGACGGTTTCGACGTTGATATGTCATATCAATTAAGAGAAAGAAACTCCACCACCCTGGAAGACATGCAGAAAAGCACGATAAGTGTGGAGGCCAACCTGTTGGATAAAAGAGCACGGTAGAGGACCAAAAGGAGAGTCAGGATTAAAGAAGAACCTTCCACATCTTCTTCTGACGCCAAATTGGATTCCTTAGCTAGAGAAATGGAAAGGATGATGGAGAGACTTACTGTATCCAAATGAAATCCTCCTAGAGAAAATCAACCTGCTCCACAAATTCAGAATCCTAACTTCAGAAGAAATCCTCCTCAAATCAGGCAGACAGATCCCAGGGATCAAAGAGAACAGAGGGGTCCTGATCAACAAATCAGACCACCTCTACAAGAAAATTATGCCGATGAAGGAGAAGAGGTAATTGAATAATTGGAGGACACACACATAAACCTCATGGGCATTCATGATAACGAAGATATTTTCCTCACTCAGGAAGAGAAAGAAATTTTCCTTCTTTCTCAAACATAGGTGAGTGAAGAAGCTGAAGAGACTGAACAACAGGCATTTAAAAATGCTATTATGGAGGTACACAGGTAGTACAATCTGCGAAGTAAGAAGACAGATGAAATATCCCCCAAAAAAGTAACCAAAACGAAGAAAACAGTCGAGACCAAGAAATCCCCTGAGCCTTCTACCAAAAAGATCCCTGAGAAAGGTAATGTTGAAGCTCCAACAAAAAGAAAGCTTACCATTTTACAAATATCAAAGTAGACTGATGTTTCATCAACCAATCCACCAAATACTTCTTCCCAGAAGACTATGGTGGACAAATTAGAATTGATGAGCCAAAGCAGAGCACCTACACCTTTCAGCCTCGAAGGGGAATTAGCCAAAGTGAAAATTCCCATTCCCCTTTCCGAGTTGATGAGTAAGGACGCTTACCAATCGCAGGTGATCAAAGCGCTGAGCATTGAACCTGATATAGGCATGAAGGCCTTAACTGTTGGATCGGCTAATCATTCAGACATTGTAAATCTTACTGATGATCAACCTGAACTCTTGTTTGGCCCTGAAGTTGATGGTTAGACTAACAATGGTGCGGTCACTCCTTTTTACATCAACCTTAATATACATGACTTGATTCTTCATAATGCTATGTTAGATTCAGGTGCTTCCCATAACCTGATGCCTAAAGAAGTGATGGATAAACTGGGACTCGAGGTCAGCAGACCTTACAAGGACTTACACTCTTTTGACTCCAGTAGAATAGAAGCCATTCAGAAACTGGAACACCCAAGGAATATCAAAGAATTGCAATCCTTCATTGGGAAAATAAACTTTTTGAGAAGATTCATACCTAACCTAGCCGAGCTTCTCAGGAACATCACAAACATGTTAAAAAAGGACATGAAAATAAAATGGGACACTGAATCTAAATAGTCTTTTGAACAAGTTAAACATGCACTCACACAGGCTCAAGTCTTGATCAGTCCTAATTTCACCAAATATTTTTACCTGTTTTCTTTCGCTTCTAAACATACCATTGCAGCAGTATTACTACAGAAAAATAGCGAAGGGTATGAACAACCCATAGCCTTTTTTAGTAAATCATTAAGAGATGTTGCTTTGAATTATAAAATAATGGAGAAACAATCTTTTTCCCTAGTGAAAGCCATAAAGGATTTTAGAGTATATATTCTCCATTCCCACACCATCGCATACATTCTGAACGCGGTAGTAAAAGACATTTTAACTCAGGACAATCTAGATGGCCGAAGAGGAAAATGGATTGCTATCATTATGGAGTATGACATAGAGATTAAGCCTACTAAATTGATTAAAGGCCAAGGTCTAGCAAAGTTAATGGCTGAATCCAATTTCCATGCTCTTGATATTAATTTCTTAGTTGCAGTAGATGAACAGGGAGAGCAGGCGACTCCAAGCGTGAAAGAGGTATTTCTGAACTCTCCATGGTACACAGACCTGATATTTTTTTTGCATAACTTACAAGCTCCCCCTGGTCTAACTAAAACTAAAGATAGGTTTTTGAAATTGAAAGCATTAAAATTCTAGAAGGCAATCTATATTGGAAGGATCCTGAAGGTATTTTGTTAAATTGTCTATTGAAGGATGAAGCTGACGAAGTATTGCAGGATTTTCATGCAAGAGACTGTGGTGGTCATCTGAGTTGGAAGACCACAACTAATAAAATTCTCAGAGATGGGTTCTATTGGCCTACATTGTTCACCAATGTGCATCAAAAAGTGACTTTGTGTCATAAATGTTAGGTTTTTTAGGGCAAAAAGAAGCTCCTTCATTTTCCCCTGAAGCTAATCTTTGTTGAAGCTCCTTTCCAGCAATGGGGATTAGACTTTATTGGAGAAATACATCCTCCCTCTTTGGGCCAGCACAGGTGGATTATTACTGCTACAGACTATTTCACAAAATGGATCGAAGTTGTACCAAGTAGGCAAGCTAATGATTCTATCATTATTAAGTTTCTTGAAAATAATATCTTGTCTCATTTTGGATGTCCTAGAAAGATTATAACTGACAATGAAGCTGATTTCCGATCTAAGAAACTCATAGACTTTTGTAACCAATATCATATTGGTTTGGGTCATTCCACGGCTTATTACCCTCAGGGAAATGGGCTGGCGCAGTCATCCAATAAGACCATGGTGAACATTATTAAGAAGACTTTGCAAGAAAACAAAAATTCATGGAATAACAAGCTGGTTTTCGCACTATGGGCCGACAGACTGACCACCAAGAGGTCAATTGGTATGTCACCATATCAGCTCGTCTATGGCACTGAAGCAATCTTTCCCACTTCCTTGGGAGTTCCTATCATGAAATTGTTGCAAGAGATGCAAGCCGAGTCGAACGACTCCCAAAGAAGGATAAACCAGATGATCCATTTGCAACAATCCAGAGAAGAAATATACAACAAAACTTAGGTTGTCCAAGAGAGCATTAAAAAGATCTTTGACAAAATAACTAAAGAAGATGACTTTGAGCTAGGTGACTTGGTTCTGAGATGGGATGCCCGAAATGAAGATAAGGGAAAGCATGGAAAATTCGACAGTCTATGGAAGGGACCTTTCATAATTCAAGTGTTCAGAGGAAATAACGCCTTCTTTCTCAACAACAGCGATGGGACCAATCTGCTAGGAGGACCTGTAAATGGCATAATGTTGAAGCACTATTCACCTCCTCAGTAGGGATCTTCAGTCACACTTTTCCATTGTACAAACCATTTTCATTTTTCTTACAAGTTTTTGAGTGAAATAACTTTGATTAGATGGTTGAAGCCCTCAGAGAAGGCCCTAAGCCACTAAACATTGTCTTCCAATTTTCAAAAATAAAACCAATCAAGCAACAAACACAACTATGGAAAATGTTTTTCAGAACATCAGGAATCATGATTCTTGGCACTTCACAAGGAGAGTACCATCCCCAGGTGGAGCCGCTGTTATAACCCTATAATTTATAGGATCAACTGGTGACTGAAATGTTATCTCTTTAGTGTTTTTGTTTGTCAAATGATTTTCCATTCTGCAAATAATTTGAGAAAAAGAATAAAAGAAAAGAAAAAGAAAATAAAAGAAAAGAAAAATAAAAAGAAAAGAAATAAAAAGAATAAAAGAAGGCATAAAAGAAATTCAATAGAGCCCCATGCAATAACAATGATTTGGTCCATATCGTTCAAGCATGGCCAAGTTCTTTTAAATTGATGTTGATAGGAGTAGTGAATAAGCTTGGCTAAACTGTTTAATCTTAGCCAAGTGATTTAGGTTAGTTAGTGAATAAATTTGACCAAATTGCCTAATCTTGGTTAGATAACCCCAGGATAGAGTAATTCCTTAGTCCAACAATTTAATTTGGGCTAATTGTCATAGGTAATCAGGTTAGAGCATAGGGTAGTTTGATTTATCTCAATAAAACAAGCATGATGATCAATGTTGAACCATATCTTTGAGGTTTAAAAGGTTTGATGTCTAACCCCTTGGTGATAAAAACATGGTAAATCTTAGGAAAACCCATGATATGCACTTATCCTAAGTTTTCAGAGCACATATGCCTTTGCGCTCATAATTAATCACAACGCATATATGAACGGCTCAGATGTTCACGCTCAGATCCACAGTTGACAAGTCTTTCCGAACCCCCCCAAACGTTATACCTTTAATGGTGGGGGGGGTCCTGAATCGGAGATAACAAAGGCACGCATCTAAATGGCTCAAGCATCAGCTCCTAGATCCACAGCTTAGATTGGATTCCGGACCCCCCCCACCATTATGCTTTTAATGGTGGGGGGGGGTCCAAAATTTGGTTTAAACATTGCACATAGATCTACGGCTAAGAAGAAAGCGCGCAAATCGACAGCTGATGGTGTTTTTCGGACACCCCCCCGCGCCCCCCCCCCGACTTTTTTGTTTTTAACAGAGAGGGGGGTCCAGAATGGAATGTTTTCTGGTGGGCCCTTTATCTCTACATGGCAAGAATTCATTGGTTTCGAATCCCACCGCTTATTACTATCTGACATGCCCTGTCACCCCATGACATCATTTTCCACCTTTTTCCCTAAGGGTCACGTCTCATAACTCTGTCAGTCCTTTCCCCTATTCACCCATTACGAGTCCCTTCACCGTGGTAACTTCGCTCAATCAATGCCCACCATGTCACCCAGCCATATTCTTCAATCATTTTCACCTGGCATCTCACGCTCTAAACGACCCGTTGGCAATTTATTACTGGCTAACTTATCCGTTAATCTGTTGACCTATCTCCTGCACCCAACGGGTATCCATTTGCTCAAAACTACCTTCACCCTTCATTCCCTCATCATTTACCCTGTCGCCATACCAGATAATTTTTCCCCATTTTCCTCTCTGTTATAGTCAGTCACCCAAATCCACAGTCATCCCCGCTAACCTTTTTGTTTTACTTGCAGGTATTGTTACAGTAATGGCGCCAAAATCAAAGAAAATAGAGGCCGAGGAAAATCCTTTCCTCCCGCCTCCCGTCAACCTCGACAAGATCCCTCTGGCCAACAAAGACCATTTAATCGCAGACACCAAATGCGAGTTCAAATTCGCAGATTTACAGTCATGGCTAAAGGATGTTTTCTTGGACCAAAGTGAAGAAATCGGGCTCTGGGAGTCAAACCTTCCCCTGTATCTTTTCCCCCAAGTTCACCACCTCGATTTCTCCCTCAAATGCCACGCTCATTACCTCCTCAACCAAAGAGCCATAGTTTCTTCATCAGGAGAAACTTTGTTCTTCATTACACCAGAAGCCATTGATCAAATGATGCAGATACCCAGAGCCGAATCCGCCTCACCTTTCAACCTTGAAATCATCATAGAACTATACCAGAAATTATCATTCCCCCAAAAAGCTCAGATTTTCGAGCTTTTTCTCCCATAGGCCGCTCAGCTCCCCACTACAAATCCCCTATATCCTTCATCCCTATTCTCAGTGAAGGGAAACCAATTCATCTCGTCACTCTACACCCTGCTTGGGTATTTTTCATATCAATGGGTGGATGAACCCATATTGGGTTTTCTGTCCATCTTCTCCACAGATGAGAAACCCACCACTTAGTTCGACTACAACACTTTCTTGGCAAACAACATTCATGAGAAATTCTCAAATTTCTCCACGGAAGGCATGTTTCGGTATTCCTCAATACTGGCTTACATGTTCATTTTCTTCCAAGCGAAATTTTTTTCCTTTTCAATGCAGAAGATGGACAAGGATGGGAGGCCACAGGTAGTAATAACATGGACTTCGCTGCTCAGACAAAAATTTTCAGAATTCAGTTTCAAGCAGTTCATCGAATAGTTCTACCATCCAGTGGTGAGCATGCTCAGTGGCAGACCCAAGCCAAGAATAAACAAGGAGATTCAGAGGATCCTACACCTCTCAGACCTTGCAAAAACAGGAGACTGGTGCATGTACCAAGACCACACAGAGATCATAGTGTATGGTTGCGAATTGGCTCCATACAAGTTGCCCAAGTATCTACCCATGAGGATATTTTCCCTGGAATACATAATACAAATGATTAATTCAGATGACATACATTTTGTGTCTTTGAAGAAGAAGCAACAACTCAGAATCAAAGGGTAGATTGGGTCTTTCATCTGCAATAGTCGAGGCGTCGGGGAGGAAGCAGACAGATTGCTAAAAGAAATGAAGTTTTTTATTAGTTTCACATGGCACTATGATCCGTGCGGGATAATTTCAGAGATGAGGATTAAAAATAAGAATATCCCATATGTTCATACATCTAGGCCTGAGATAGAGAAGTTCTCCAACCAGACAGAATGGGAGCTAAACACTCTGGTTGAGACAGAATAGTAGGACCTTTTGGTCACTATCTCACAGATGACTACACCACAAGTTCCCAAGGAGAAAAGGCCTAGGAAGGACACTTCACCTTCCATCACTGAGGTATCGTCTGAAGAGTTCCAATTACACACCAAGAGGCCAAAAACTAGTCAGGCACCTGACACGACTGGTGAAAAGGGAATTCAATCCACTACAACTATGGAGGTTGATCAATCACTCCTTAGTAAAAACAACAAACAAATCATGACTACAGTGTTTCCCAAAAAGATTACAGATACTCCACCAGTCAACCAGCCGAGCAAAACAAGACCAAAATTGAGTATTTTTGAGAAGTATGATCTGATCAAAAATAAAAATCAGACGTTGACCAGCAGCATGCATGCTCAGTTCTGGAAGAAAACATCAACTGCACAACACAGACTATTGTCTGCATTCAACACTGAGAAGGGTAGAATGCACATGGTGTTTCTGCAAGCACAGGTGCCAGACCCGAAAGTAGTCACTGATTACAAAAGGGCAACATTCGAATTTTAGACTAAAGATGTGCATCCAGCTGATCAAATGGATCTACACAGGAAATCTGGAGAAATGGTTTTATCCACATTGGCAAATGCTTCTACTACTGCCTCCAAGTTAAAGGTATCTCTGAGCAATATCTAGATGCAGCTAAAGTTAGAAAAAATATCATCCTTTTCCAAGGATAACAGGATTAAGACGTTGGAAGAACTGGTCCTCAAGATTGGATATGACCCCTCGAATGTGAAAGCAATCGAGGAGATGCTCAAAAAGAAAAATGTCTATATAGCATCTCTAAGGAAACATTTGAAACTGCCACCAACAAAAGATTCACAAGGAAAGGAAATAGCAGAGACAGAAGGGGAAAAGGATGAGATGCTCTAGCTGATCATGGAGAAGAATGCACAGTTGAAGGAAATGGAAGCGGAATTGGAAAAACTAGTGAAAGAGAAGGAGCAGTCAAAGCCCATGGAAGTCATTCCACTGAGCGCAATTCCACTCATAGGAGTGAGCACAACATCTATAGCAGAAATTCCCTCGACAACTCCACTGACAGCTCTGGAGAAAATAGTTGAATTGGCTAAATCCATGGAAGAGATGAATTTGCAAGAGACAAATATTAGCAGACTTAAAAAGGAGATTGAGAACCTTCAAGAACTCAAATATTCCTTCCAAACCAGCTACTCCAAGGAGAAACAAACATCAGACCAGCTCAAATAGGAATTGCAATAGCTTCAGAAGCAAACAGTGGCAGGCAAAACACTTGCTGAGGTCAAGGAAAGTGTCTGGATGGATATCACCAAGTCCATGAATGAAATATGGCCAATGATACAAATCATGTTCAAGCAAAATGAACTAGTGCAAAGAAGTGAGCAAGCTATTGAAAAGATAAGAGAAGAACTGAGAGAGATGCCCACAGAAGCTGCTGAGATCATCAAATTTCTGAATTCCAAAACTAGAGAGGAGCTAGAGGATTTGAAGATTGAAGATAGGACAGAGACCATACTTGAGGTCAAGAGGGTCCTGACCAAGAGAGGAATGATGCTACAGCTGGAGGAAAAGGTCCAGACCATGGACATAGGAGTGCAAATATTTTTCAGCAAGATCGAAGCTCTGTAGAAGAAAGGCCTTCCTAGTCTAAGAGTTATAAATGACAAGTTAATGACACTTGCCGATTACAAAAAGAAACTAGCCACTGTGGCTAAGGATAGCTCAAAATTCTCAGGAATACAAGGCAGTATCATGGGAAAGGAATTCTTAGATGCTTTACAGTTAGATATCAGCATACATCATGAGATCCGGTACATCTTCATCATCAAGCCAACTTTTTCCAAGTACACAGAGATGGATGAAGTATACCGAAGATTACTCAAAGTCGTCGTTCCTAGTCACCTTCGATGGGAAGAGATTTGCAATATGATCGAGTAGTTGATGAGGTGTCCAAGCCTAGTCATCTATCCAGTCAGATGAGGTCGTGCAGAGGCCTCACCAATGGTTCATCCCAGAAATCAGCATGAAGTTTCAACACATCATCAAACAGTTTCCTAAATTTTTGTATCTTGCTAAGTTAGTTAGCTAAATTTAGATTTTCCATGTCCTGATCTTTAATGACAGGGTCGTATGTAATTTTGATTATAAATACTTCAAACTTTGAAGTACTGAGGGTTGATCTTTATGCCCTGCAAGCTAAAAGACTGTCATTTTTATCAAGAGATCTTCCAGTAATACAAAGAGATGTTTCATAGGATTCTCTCGTGTTATTCATTGGTGATGTTTTATTTTCTATGTTAAATGTACTTCTTGCTCAGTTGTCATATTGTTTTCTAATCTAATATTTTAAAAGTAACGCATGTTGCAGGATTTATCTTTGTATACCATGTCTCGGCTTTAAAATATCTTTATGTTTATCTTTCTGATATTACAGTGAAGAAATTCTTAAATGCTTCCTTACTTTAATTGATATTCTCATATTTTCTGTTATCCATCACTTTACTGCTAAAGAATCCAATGAATGCAATATCTTGCCCTATGAAAAGAATATTTTGTTTCTAGTTTAGTTTTCTATCTTTATAATACAGACCCCATAGCCCAATGGATGCGTAAAACCCTTTTCAGCCAACTTAACAAGAAAAACAACAAACCAATCAATCTTATTTTATTTAACTAGCCTAATATATTAAATTTAAAACATATCTAAATCATACAGAGAGATCCCTCTCTGAAGCTGGTAAGGCTAGATTCCAGTTTCGAAGTGGTTGGATAAAGTTACCTCTTGTAAGTTTCTTCTTTTCTGACAACCTCTGGGAATTTACAGAGCGTTAACATGTACAGTTGTGTCCACTCTTTTCTGTGTCGTACATTTCCCACATCAAGAAAAAATAATTACGGTGGACCAATTGGCCTTCTTCAACTCTGATACATGTACCAACAACGTCCCTTTCATTGCAAAAACCCCCCTTGGATATGAGAACGTCGGTGTGGGTCTTCTTAAAGATTCCTTTTTGATGGGTACTTTCCCATTCCACCACTCATTGTTCCACATCTGTTTGTTGCCTCGATCAACATGATCTCCACCTCTGTTCGTGAAACCCCTGTGTCTTCTAACTCGTGGATAGTACCCAACCCCGGTGATCATCTTTGTTATGGTGACCAAATGCCTTTGAGCTCGATCGAGTCCTCTTATCAATCCATTCAATCGTCCACCCCTTCTACCTCCTCTCTTGGTGAGTTATCTCCGGATCCATTCCACATAATTTTTCCTACGAACGAGATGATTATGTATTTTATGTCCATGGAAGATACCCCTTGGGACAATGGACATCATCGTTCCATCCTCTTCTTGGAAAAACACACCATTGAGAGTTACTAACGGATCTCGACCCCGTCGACCTTTGTCGTTATTTATACCATTCCCAAATCTACACACGATATGTTCTACAAAGGGAACTTAAGTAATATCTCACCCACCATCCCCCTCGACATATCCATAAAACCTGGAGTTGTCGAAAATGTGCATATCGGAGCTTCGTGTTCCCATGACGAAGTTGTCACCTACAAGTCTCTTTTCCAAG
>SNQJ01S0058586.1:77858-89941 GCA_010110895.2 Picea sitchensis
ATCCTGTGGGGCCGGTAAACCCCAATCTAACTGTAGTTGCAGCAGTGGGACCCTCTCGAGGAAGAATGACACCAAAAGTGACCCATATCCAAACTGCTTCAGGTCACCCCTTCTGCACTTTGTCAGTTGCCTCTTCATACTGCGGAGAATCGCGTTCGACCAGTTGAAAACCCGAGGCTCTGTGCACTCTATTGCGTATTGGAAATATCTCTAGAGAGCCATGTGCGGAGATGCACTCCCAACCATGCATGCAATGATAAACAAGATAGTCCGTAGGGTCAAATATTGGACCCCCCAAATGGAAACCTTACCCTTGATTCTCTCTGCCTCAGGAACACAATATCAACGAACATACTCGCTCATAGGAAGTCTATCACCTCTGCCTCCGATCAGAGTAGCATGGTATCCATGTCATGACAACCTCATCAAAAAATAGATATCCTCGATATCTAGTGTCAATGTGTGGATCCCTATGTTAAATAATTGTTGATTCACATCCCACATGTGGACCAGGTACTCTAACAATCTGAGTTGGGCTCTCATGCCCGGGATCCTAAAAACTTTTAAGAGCCCACATTTCCGGAGAGAAGCAATTGTACCCGAATCATTCCCAACAATGGCATCATCCTCCTCGTGTTCTCTTTCCCTCCATTCCAACATCGTGATGGTCAACAACTGCAATGGAGCCATGAGAAGGAAGTTACCAACTTGTTTTAACCTCTTGCAAAAAAATTTATTGAGCAAAACCACACACAAAAATCTATTTTTCGGCCCTCACAGGTGAAGCTTTTGCACAATGCGAGATTATTGTAGGTGCATTGAATCCCACCTGCTAAAATATTATATTCTCGCAGGTCCTGAATGGCCCACCTGCGAGAATGCTTGAGCGCATCTACCGACCCTAAAATGGACTCAGAACTCTAAAATTGCCAATAAAAATCAAAAGTAAACCATGGAAAAGTTGGAAAATCAGGAGATTACCTCGTTGGATGAAACCATTTGTCAAATGACCGCTTCTACCTCTTGCAATCGAGAAAATAAATTTGGGGGAAAATGAGGTATGTTTGACAAGTTTTTGGCAAAGTAACAAAGAAATGGTAAAAAAGGCTTTTTCACCCATATTTATTCACTTTTTACTATTTCTTGTTGATTTTTTATATTATTTGTATTGCTTTGTTTAAAAAACCTAATACCCTAATAGCCTTGTGAGTATGGTTTTTCACAGATATAGTGACTTCGAAGTTCGAATGACGGTGTACGAGTATTTTTTCTTTTTTGTCACATGTACGACTACTTTTTTAGGGTTTTTGTAGGAAAAACCTCGAGCTCAGTCTTTGTTTGTTCTCGCGCTCGAAAATACATGAGAATGCAATCGAGTATACTTTTTCTCGTCTTTTCGTACTCATCATGGTAACACGAAAACAACGAATGCAAGGGAGTATCCTTTAAGCTCTTTTCACGCTCCATAAAAACGAACAGATTTCCGAGTGATCTTGTTCTTTTCACGCTCGTTAAAGTATTTGAAGAAAATGTTCGACGGGTGATAGTTTATCACTTTTTTTATCTCGTCGAACTCATTTACGAAAAAGGAACTGGGAGAGTTCTCTTTAAGTGTTTTTTAGGCTCTCAAAACATGAAAAAACCCCGAGTTTTCTATCCTTGGACTCGTTAAACAAACATCGAAAGACCCATAATGGGATCGAACCACTCCTTCTTAGGGTTCGTTAAACATACTCCAAGGGACTCGTCCGAAGGATGAGCTTACATCGACAAGCATATGTTATCCTCCTCAAGATTGTGTAAAAATAAAGAGGTACTCGCCAAAAATGGTGGGGGAAATTTTTGGAAAGGGATGTGTTTTCGTATTCGTATTAATGGCAGTAAGCATCACTCTTGAACATGACACCCCCTATTCATCATTTGAATCTGGGTTGGGAAATCCATTTGTCTCTAGTCTGACTTGCTACAAGGTCATATCTTGGGTCATCTTTGAGTCAGTGCTGCCAAGTCCTTTGTCGTGTCGTTCATATGTTCAAGAGAAGTTCAAATGAGCCCTCCATTGAGTTTGCCATCTCCAATTGTCCATTCTTACTATGTTGGCCTTCCCTGTGTCCGTTTCAACTCATTTTCATACTTTGATTCACCCTCAAAATCTATTACTTATTTCATGTCATTTATGGGGGATACATCAAGGCCCTCCTCTAACGAGTCTTTCTCTGTCGACTCCAACTCATTTAGTACCTTAAACCACAAATTATCCACTTGGAAGAAAAGAGTTAGGAGCTAATGGATGTGTGTGCCAAATATGATTTAAAGATGAACAATAAAGACGAATTCATATTTGCATTTAGATGATTAAATTTCCAATAAATGAAACTTAGAAGAGGCAACCCAAATGGAACCACATCAAGCTACTTTTAGAGAACTACAAATGAAATCAACTACCACAAATTGTTGGTGTATTATGTACTTTAAGTGCTAATTAATCATATACTGAATTAGGGACTAGCTTAAGGCTGTCCCACACTTCTAAATCTATTTTAATGATTAATAAACACAAAACCAAATTTAAACTGAAGAAAGAACCATCCAAGAGAGTTATTTTCCACTTCTATACAAGACGTCTTTGACGATTTAGCTAGGGATTGAGATATGCAACAAATAAAGAACCCAAGTAGGTTAGAATCAATCTCACAATAGGTATATTAATGCAATCAATGAGAACTTGAAACAAAATGGTGAAACCCCCCTTAGGTTATCGAGTGTTAGCACTAGAATTCACCAAAATAATATCCAAATGAATGATAGGGAATTAAAAGAAATTTAGAGATGAATTTCACTACTATAAATGTAAGATAAACTTGTAGCAATATTCTAGTCAACAGAATACAAGTTACATATGTTGGTTCTTCTTCCACTCGCTCGAGGGTTAAAAACCTAGGGTTTGTCAATATTTACCAACAAAACCCCAAGGCATCAACATATTCAATCTTCGGTCGAGGACTGAAGAATCTCTCACCCGAGACTCCATGAGAATCACATAGACCATTAGTCATGTGTCAGATGTGAAGGGACAACACATACAAGAATTCCACTAGGGTCGAACCCTTTTACTCTTTAAACATATCTTAAATTCAAGTTGTGGAAATGGCCTACAAATTCATCAATCTTGTTCATATTTTTTAATACAAAGTCCCCAACTTTCCAAGGCAGAGACATGAATTGTTTTTTTCTCTTTTCATGGAAAAAATGCAACCAGTATTTGTATTTCCTTGCTATTTTAGTAACAAACATTTTGTCAGTTATGTGGCATGGAAGGAAGGATTTTAATTGGAACCGAAAATCCTTATGACGTTGTAATTCTCCATTTGTTCCAATGTCCCCTTCCTATCCAAGAACTTACTCACCTGGTCAGACATCTGGGGAGCGTCCTTTCCAAACAGCAAGTCTTTAAAAACTAAGACAAAATCATTAAAAAATTCATAAAAATGTTGGGAGGCTTTGTGCCTCCATAATGTTTGATACTAGAAGGTTACTGTGTTGAATTCACAATTTACCTTCTTACACACAGATAATCTCGAAAACTAACAACAATGTGCTATCGTGAAAACCAAATAAGACGACATAAAGAATTTTTTCTCCTTCTTGTATTGCGACAATTGGGAAGACATTTCAATGGAAATCAACTTGCCCCAATCGAAGATGGCCTATTCCTTGACTGTAAATTACAAAATGTAAAGAATCATGTGGGAGATGATGGATATAGTATCTTTAGAGTCATTCAGATACACATTTGTGACAAATATATGTGCCCTATGCTCTAGTATCTCTTTTTCCTTTATTCACAATTTTTATCTCTATCACAGACTCATGCAAAAAATGGGACAAAAATGGACATATAAATCTCTCTTACTGTTCCATTCTATTCTCTGTTATAATAGAAAACTCTCTCTCTCTAATAATATACTCCACTCTCTTGAGTGAACAAAATTCCAAAACGCTTTACCTGTTCACATGCATCCCCCATATATTTCCTAGATCTTGGAAATCCTAAATAACTTTCCATCTCAACCATACCCTTTCCCATAATTATATAGGTTGTGATAAAAATCAATTACAAATGTTCCCAAAGATACACTCAGATTTGGTCTACATGCAGAATCTTCTTGATTCCTTGCACGCAGTACAAAAATGGTTTAGGGTGCACAATAATTCTTTGGTTGGCACTGATGTTGATCCTTCCTAGCACCGCACATTGTATATTCATGGGCACATGCAAATTATTGATTTGTGGTGTGCACAAAACTTCTTCAAAACCTTGGGTACCAACATGCCCCCAACACTAGTATTTAGCTCGTCCTCGAGACAATGACTCTGTTATGTCGATAGGATTATGAATTGAGTTGGTAGAAGTCTGAATGACACTGAGTGGGATATCCTCACAATTCTTGAGTAAGAGAAAATCATCGACATGGGTTGTTGTTGCAGCCCGACATAGGTATTGGAGTGAGTCAAGCATCCCTGAAGGTTAACGATGCATTTAGCCTTCATTCTTCAAGGATCTCAACCTCTCTCTCATTTATATATGTATGGATTGGTGAAGGGTATATGTTTTTCAACATCCATTCTAGAACTCCAAGCACTATATAGGCCAAATCCATCCTCCAAGGCTTGGCTAAATCACCTTGATGTCTGTCAAGGATCAACCCAGGGTCAGGGCTCCACCAAGCATGATTGTCATCTTTTTTTTTTCTTTCACAGGCTTGCTAGTAATGGGGAAGATACATACAACTACAATCGATAGAGGGGGTATCCCATAGAGTTGGAATGCCATTGTCAACAAATGGGTTGGTCCATGGCGACGGGATCACCGACTCTCAACCCTTGGGAATTGGGATTTCCACTGCATAAGCTTTGAAGCATTGTTTGGCGACAAGGTTCGTGCCACTAGTGAACTTTAGGTTGGGTTCCCTGCCCAACAGTTGAACTTAAATCATGTGAAATAGGAACCATAGGGATTTGGGTCACCTATTTTGATTGGAAGTTGTAGGGTACCACTTTCCTGTTGGATGGGGCCATGGGCTCTAAGAATTCATTTTGGAACTAGAATTCTCGATTCAACTCATGCATGTGGCTGCAATACCTCTATAACTACTCAAGTGATAACTATGGGGGAGACTATCTTTGGATGATTGTTGGTTCTCTATAAATGAAATGGTGCAGACATGGCATATAAATAGCCATGAAGGATGCCAAGAACTCATTCCATGATGTCATTGATTTCTGACCAGATCTGAAATCTAGTATGGATATAATGATTCGCTCCAATCCCTATGTGGGTTTCATTGGTGGTGATGCTAACAATATTGATTCGTTGTATTGTAGATGTGCCTTTTGGGATGTGTCATCATAACTGTTCATGTCCACCATACCTATGTTATCTGGCCGAATATGATTACTTGCCCCTTCCTCATTTCCAAACAACATGTACCTCGTACCCTCCCTATGTGAGCCTATTTTCCTATCCAGTACCTTTCTACATTGTTCATAACTTATCCTACTATCTTGAATATGAAGATTTGTGGTCGTGTCATCTTGTCCTGCCATTCCATGTCAACTGACCCTGTCCTATCCTACTAATCAATGTTTAATAATACATGCCTTGTACCTACCTACCTAACTCCTATGCTACTCATAATCCTATGCTACGCTAACTCTACACGATGCTTATTATTCATGGTGCATTCGACCCCTACGGGACCTAATACACCTTCAACTAGCTCCTATTGATGAGTCCTTTGAGTGGATGACCCTGCAGTGTTTCCAAATTTGCTTCTCCTGCTTCACTGATGTATACTAGGAGAAATGGGATTAACCACTGCATGCACAACTTTTCAGGGTGTTTGAGAAATTTAATTTCATATACTAACACCAAAGAACTAGGTTGAAGAATTTTTTTCTAAATGTTATGGTCATGCCATGCTTTCTGTCTCTACTTTTCAACCAATTGGTTGTAACCCACCATGAGTTGTTCCTCTTCCATTTCCATAAGTTCATACAATCATCGTTGAAGGGATTGTTCATCAAACATTTGTGTGGCAAGGGAAATCCTCAAAATTGGAACAACAAAGCCTAAGGACTTGATCACCTCTTTTATTCTTCACTTCTCTCTGGTAGAGAATTGTTTCCCACACATCCTCCTCATGTGGTCTCCTTTCTCTTGATTCTGGGTCTAAACCCTCATCCTTCACACCTTTCTATCCTTTTTCCACTCCTTTTCTCTACTTTCCTCCTTATCTTAGATCTTCTTGCATATCTCTCGACCCTTTTATTGGGCCCTCCATTTTGACAAGTGCCAATTTTGTAGAAATGCTAAGGTTTTGCAAAATCCAGGGCATGTCAGCGAAAGACTTGAAGTGGCGGAAAATATTTCGATGAGTAGAAATCTAATTGAAAGTGTGCCAATAGTGAAAAAAACCAAAATAATAACATGCCAACTGGATGAGTAGTGGAGAAAGTAGAAGAGCTTCGAGCGCTTGCAAGAAAACAACCGAAAAGATAGTGAAATCAAGAATTCAAGAAGCACTCGAGGGAAAACTATAAATATGGAGCTATGTAATGGAAAAAGGGTTATTGCAGGTTACTATGGGTTATTATTATCACTATTTTTATTAAGTTAGTCTCAGGAAGCTATTGTAAAGGGTTTTTGAATGTTATTGTTCTTTCATAGAAGCTTAGAGTTTGTAATGGGTATCGAGGAATAGATTTTTGCTACATAAGCGATTGTACGAGAGATGTACTCATAGTCTGAAAAGTTTGAGGTGATGATAATATAATGGATTGTTTGGGCCCTGAAATTTTGTTGGACTGTGTATGAATCTATAGTTTCTTTACTGCGCAATTACTTTTGTCATATATATTTAACATTTAATCATTGTCTATGATCATCTTTGCATATTGATGTATGAATATGAACATGGTAATGTTAAATCCGATGATGCATTCTCTTTGATTCATTTCATGTCACACGTCTCAGTTTCACTTCTAGTGAGACCTCATTCCCTTGCAGAAGGTTGAATATGCCAACGCTCCTAGACTATAGTAGTACCCTTTGTTGGTAACCATCGAGAACCCTGGTCTCGATTTTGTGCCAACAAATGGTTCTATTTCTGGGACCTAATATTTAAAGTGAGTTTTTAGAGGATGCATCATCACATCTTTAATTCTGATGTTGAGAATTCGTGGGAAAGAAGGTGTGACGAGTTTATACACAAAATATTTAGGGTTGTGAAGAGCATTGTTTTCTACTCAAAACCTATGAGTGACCAATACAAGATCTTTTGGATTCGATCCCTGAAGAGGTATTTTAGTGGCTAGAGTATCCGCAAGAAGCATCATAGTATAAATAGAGTCAAGAGAAGATATAGTTGGACCGTTGAGAGTTTAAAAACTCTTCATTGGTTAGATCATCATATCTCTCATGTTGTGGACTTCTAGGTGTAGACTACCCTGGAAGGATATATTATAGAGATTGTTCTGGAGAACCACCAATATTTCTCGAAAGTAGAAGTTTTATTCCAAGAAGGATCCAGAGGAATATTGTTGTGGGAAATCCCTCTTTGGATCAAGTTTTGCTAGCCGAAGAAGGGATGCTACCCGTTCCTTCAATTGAGAGGGAATCATAAACCCCTGTACTCAAGGGTAAGGTGGTTTGTGGAAGGGTCATGAGTCAATAAAGAAGTTTCTCGAGATGGGGGGTTGACGAGAGAACACTACCAGAAATGAAAGATCTCTAAGGAGGGATTTGACTGCTAAAAATAGGTGGTAGAACTAGGTGAGAAAGGTAATGAAGAGACTTGATAAATCACATAAGGAGATTGATTGTGATGATAGTCAAAGAAAATAATTAGAGAAATTACAAGAGTTGCAGAGACACGAAAGGCTAGCCAACCGATGGTTGAAGGAGAAATTTGGTGAGAGAGGTGAATATTTTGCAAGGGGAAGACATGAGAAGGGAACCTTAGGAGAGATAGATGAGGAAGTAAATACAAACACCAATACTGAAGAAGAATACTCATCCAAGACCTCAGAGGGAGCTGTGGTATATTCAGAACCCACAATGACAGAAAATGTCGGAATGTATTATGAGGTAGATGTAACCTTGAAAGAAAATGTGACCCCTAAGATCAAAGAACTCTGTTTTGTAGGTAAAGGCCCTAGCCCAGAGTCACCTATTCCCTCGGTGCCATCTGAAAATTTGGTAATTTCTACAATCAATCTTTCTATATTGTGTATCATTTCTAACCCTTCTAGTCCAACAAGTTCAAGTAGTAGTAGTAGTAGTAGCAATAATGTGGTGAGTGTTTCAGTTGTATCACAACCAGGACCCTCGTGGTTGATATTAATAGGATCTCCAAGTCCATCGATGGCACATCAACAACAGGGTCTCTTACTCAGTACCCAAAGTTTTGGGTTAAAGGGGATGAGGAACTTGAGCAACAATGGTTTCTTTTCGAAGCCATCTATAGGTCTCGAAGAACTCTAGACGCAAAAAAATTAGTTGAGTTTTGGTGTACCTTGAGGGGTCAAGCTCTAAAATGGTGCATGAAATATTTTGAGTGAAGGAATAATCAAGGGAAACCTTTCTCTTTAACCTAGGTGAAGCATAGGTTTATAGAAAAATTTTGATTACCTCAGTCAGAGAAACAAGATCTCTTTGAGTTACGGGAGATAAAACAAAGAAACAATGAGTCTACATGGGAATATAACCAAATATTTAAGGATTCGATAGGGAAATTAGAAAACCCAAATCCCATTGACATAAAAAAGAATAACTACTTTGGGAGAAGCATTGGAGCAAGCCAGGAAGATCAAGGCTATGGAAGGATATATTCGAATCTTGTGAGTGATGAGACTACCTAAAGATCATAATATCATGCAACTGCAAGGAAAAATATCCATGTTAACTGACAAGATCCAAGACTTGACCCTTCCCAGATTAGTTCGACCGTAGTTATGGTGTAATGGTCTTTATACAAAAGGCCATACAACAACTAAATGTCCAATATTGTGAGGTTCAAGACCCCCGCCTCACCTGATGGCGCCTCCACCAATAGGACCATCGGGAGGGGTTACACAAGTCACCACTACAATGCCATTCACGGTCCTGTTCAATACCATTATTTTTCAAATCATCAAGGAGTCCATATCAATGAGTATTGTGATATTTGTAGAAGTCACAGGAACTCTCCGAGGCTTTTTCCTATTCTACAAAAGTATACCCCTATTTCGAATATAAAATATTGTGAATTTTTTGAGTAGCCTACTCATTCTACCAACCAATGTAGAGATTTGGATGTTCTCACTAACATATTAGATCGTTCTACATTCATAGTCAATGAAACTCCTCAAAGGTTCAGTGGAGGCCGTCAAGGTGGAGGAAATTTTAGAGGAGGACGAATCGACGGAAGGGGACCAGGATGATACTACAATTGTGATGAGAAAGGGAATCTCAAAAGAGATTGTCCACTTCCGCAAATACCATGGTGTTCCCACTGTAGAAATAATACCCACTCCACTGAAGATTGGGTAGATCTGATTTCCAAGTGGGAAGACCGTGCAAGGAAAAGAGGGGACAATCTGATAAATTATGAACCCAGATATGTAATCGAGGGAAAATATCCCAATATTAACATTTCCACTAGAGGAGGAACCAAGACCAATGCTAATATTGAAATTCCTCATCAGATCAAAATCCAAAAGGAAATACCTAAGAATACCAAGTATGATCCTCTAAGGTAGAAGGGATTTTTCAAAGATGTAGTGGAGATGTTCAAAAAACTATCTAGTTATGCAATGACTGAGGTTGCAGAACCAAGTTCTAAGCCAAATAATCACCAACCAAGAGTTTTTGGAGAATCACCTGCTCAAATGGAGCCCCTGGGTAAGTCACAAAAGGATGTTTATCTGTGGTTACAACTATTTTCTGACATTTTGGACGATGAACAACTTACTGGGAAGTTGTGGAACACAATAAAAAGAGCCTTGCGAACCGAAGGAAAAATTAAAGAGTCCATTTCCACTAACCTTATATCAAGAAACACAAGTAGGATATAGATAAGGAAGAGGAGAATTGGGAGAGAATTATAGTTGAATTCTCACATTGACGACTACGAGATCAAGGATTTTATGCTAGAATTAGGTTCCGATGTCAAAATGTTTCTAAGGAAAACTTGGGAAGCAATGGGTAAGACCAAAATTGTATATTCTCCTATACAGTTGCATGTGACAAACCAATATTTCATTTATCCAATAGGAAGGCTGCAAAATGTCGAAGTGTATTTGGCCAATGTCAAAACAGTGGAGGAATTCAAGGTCATCGAAATAATGGGGGACAAATATATGTACCCAACTCTATTAGGCATTGGCTAGGCCTACAAGAACTATGCTATAATAGATATGAAGAAATAAATTATGAACTTTGAATCTGATGGCATGAAAGTAACTCAGTCTCTAGATCTATATCAAGGTCCATGGTATATTGACCCAACAGATGAGAGTATAGAACATGATGCTATGTATTAACTCTACACTATGACTACAAGAAACCAAGCATATTACATTAACCCCACTACAGATGGGTCCATAAGTTGGTGAAGAATTCATTCCGCGGATGAAGACTCTATAGCTTCTTGGGACAACTAGAAACAAGGTAGGTATGAGAAATTTTCAAGGAATTACGCAACTAACTGAGGAGTAAGGTGGATTGGAATGAAGATCAGGGAGTGTCCAATATTTGATGGTACCTCATATTTAAAGAGTTTTCTCACTACTATGGAGGGTGGGGTTGCGATAGAAAACAAAATGTTAGCACTTGACCTAGCCCTGAAATCTTCTCCATCCAGGAAATGGGATACTCACAAAGAAACTTTGTCCACTTGGGATGAGGTCAAGCTCTCTATACAACATCGGTTCCGTCCACTAGCATAGATACCGCAACTGGGAAAAGTTCAAAAGTCGAAAAGTCAGTTGTTATCCTTGGGGATATATGATGGTCAATCTAACCTATTTGCACACATTGAGCATTGTTTACAAGTGTGGAAGGTTGCATAAATCCCTTCCTATCTGTGTATACATCACTTCTTTCATTCTCTGGGAACAATTCCCAAATCCTAGTACGTTCACAAGGAAACAAGAAGACAAATAGTATGCTGGAAGACACTTCAGAATCAGTTTTGCCATGATTTCTTTTTCTTTAGTAAGACTCGTGAAATCAAAACTGTGCTCCAACAAATCAAGAATATGTTGTTTAGTACTAAAGTTAAACCTAAATGTCTACTTAAAGTCTTTTATAAGCACGAATACTTTCTTGAATATAACTTGTATCCATTCCCTATGAGATTAATTGATCCAGATTTTATGAGTAGAACTAAGTGAATACAGATATATATTATTAACACAGAGATTCAATGAACAATAACAGAGATACAGTAAAACTTGGCTTCTATTAATAAAGAAATATGCTAAAACTATAAAATGCAGACTGAAACGAGCTTGTTAGAATGGTGGTGGCTTATCTCTAAGAAGAGATGTGAGGACTATGCTCATTCACAAGAAGATGAGTGCAATGAGGCTCTAAAATACCTTTTAAAATAAACATGAATCCAAAACCCTAAACATCCAAAAACCTAACCCTAGGAGATGCAACGACAAGAGTCATGTGGGCCCTGTTGGGGTAAGTTGGTACATCAACTTCTTGGGGTCATAACTTTTTCATACGATGTCCATTTTAGGTGCACAATAGCCCATTGGAAAGGTCTATCCAAGGAATACACATTATTCTATTAGAATTTTCCTCAGCGAATGGTTTGACTATGGCGAGCCCTAAAAATGATGTTTAGGGCCTTAAAACGGCCCCAGAAGTCCAAGACCCAAAAACTAGGAAAAAAATACCAAGAAAATCCAGTTGGAATACGAGAAGGTCACCGATATCCACCTAGATAAATCCTCCCCATTTAAGAAGAAATGGTCTCCATTGCATTGAGTCCCATCAGATGAGGAAATTTCTACTGAATTTGGCCCCA
>SNQJ01S0058586.1:109034-122139 GCA_010110895.2 Picea sitchensis
AACCTCCTTTTACCCCACTTAAATGTTCAAGTACAAGATGATTCAAAATGAAAATGTCTCCTTGGTATATATAGGAGACTAGGAGGTATAATTACAACTAATGGCCTAAAGCCGACATAAATAGAATAACATTACTAATCTAATATGCCCCAATTAAGGGTTAATGAGCCAATATTAGGGCTTAACACTATCCTTGATTACCTTTCCAATATTGAATTATTTCTCACTAATGGTACTATGCCTGATGGGTATTCTACAACTCAGAAGAGGCATCTGGTGGTTCATGTTTCTGACTATCAGTTGATCATAGGCCATTTTGGGCTTGGACGACATCCTTTGAATATGTGCACTTAATCATGAGTGGCCTGGAATTTTATTGGAATGCCACTATAGGGTTGTGAGAGGACATGTTGGAGAGAAAGAAACTGCCCAAAAGGTACTACAAGCAGTATGGTGGATGTCTGTCTTGAAATATGCCAAATATTATTCTAGGGTTTGTGATGTTTTTCAAAGGGTTGGTAAACCATCGCATAGGGATGAGTTTCCCTTACATCTTGTTTGAACTCTCCAAGCATTTGAGAAATGGGAAGTTTACTTTATAAGATTGATCAATCCACCGACCAAGCACTTGAAAGCAATGTATATTATCACTTCTACCAACTATCTTACCCATTGGGCCGAAGCGTAACTAGTTTGCGATTTCTCTACATATATTGTAACCAAATTTATTTTTGAGATCATAATCACTATGTTTGGTTTTCCTTAGAGTTTGACCAATGATCGGGGTGCGCATTTCATCGGTGATACTGTAGCCACTCTCATATGTGAGTTCCTAATTCGACATCACAAAAGAAGCCTATATCATCCACACGAAAATGGTACAGTTGAAGACTTTAACAAGATTATAGAGAGAGGATTAACCAAAGTATGTTGCGCAAATAGGGACAACTAGGATGAAAGGGTTCCGACAGTGTTATGGGATTACGTGAATACTGCAAAGAAACTGCATAAGTAGACTCCATTCCAACTATTTTATGGAAGGGAAGCATTTGTACCCTCTGATTTCATCACTCCAAGTTTATATATTGTGCATGTCAGTCACATGATAGATGATGAATCAATTGTGAAACAAATCACAGATTTGTTTGCGTTGGATGAAGCCTGATTTTTGGCCGATTTTCATCAAACAGTGGAAAATGCTTGATAGAAATATTGACATGAGAGGCACATTAAGAACAAGACATTTGTGCAAGGTGATAAAAAAAAATTATATGATAGCAAGTACCAAAAACATTCGAGGAAATTAGAAATGCATTGGATCAAGCCTTTTATAGTTGCGGAAACTCATGAGTTCAGAGCTGTCATACTCACACAACTAGATGGCATTCTTCATCTAGGATGGATGAATGGTGCATGCCTCAAGCCCTACTTTTCTGCTCAATAAACAAATGTTCAAAACACTCTTGTCACCAAGGATGAATTCAGTTGGTAGGATTTTCAATTATTTTGTTGTTTCCCTTTCTAGTCGATAACATGGTGACATGTCCAACTGTCACTCGTCTTAGATTCTATTTATCATTGTTAGTTTGTCCATATCGAATATCACCTTTGTGGTAGGGGAGGTATGAATCAAATATTTTTCTATTTAGTAAATTCCAAGTTCAAAATTTGTTCCCCATCGTTGTCACCTCGTTCTTTAACTACCATTGGTACCTTTTTGGTCATCATCCCGTCATTACCCGTCAGAGTCATTTAACTCCCAAAAACTATCAATACCTTTCCAACTAATTCCTGGTGTGTTAAGTAATTTCCTTTTTAACCGACCATCCCACTATCGGGTTCTCTTTTATGCTCTTTATTGTATAAATCCCCCCTTAGATTTTTTTGTGTTCAATGGGAACATCCGACGTTAATGCCCCATTACCTCCATGTTGTATCTCTTAATGACTACTAGTCACATCACCTCCCAAGTGTTTCTTTTATACTCTTATTAGTCTGACTCCTCAATATTAGAATTTTTTAATCAAGCTAATTTCATACCCAGTCCTAGAGCCCCCCAAGAATCTTGTGAGTCAGCACCCGCACCTCTATCCACTATTTTTATTTGTCTACAAATGTAATTCTACTAGGATGGTTCTCACTTATGGTCGGGGAGCCATTCCCAAAGTCATTTTTTCAGAGGAATTTATTGATCCACAGGTCGAAGTCTTGGGTGATATTCATGGAAAGGTTGAGCAAACTCGGTTTCTTGACATTGATCTCACAAACACATCACAATACCCACATATGGCTATACATACTTTCATGGATTGCTCGAACCTCTCAACTGGTGAAATGCAATGGGACTTGAAGCTATCCTTCATTCCCCTATGGGACACTACCTTGATGAACTTGCATGACGTACCTGTGTTCGACATTACTAGAGAGGTTTCTCAGTATAAAAAAATTTTTATCAGTTGTGTACATAATGGGGCATCATGGTTGGACAAGGCCTACCCCAACCATCTCGAAGATATTCACAAGTTTTTCGGTCTCTCCATGGAAGGGAAATATGTCACACAAGGCTTCCAAGGAAGCACATCCCAAAAAAAGGGTTAGATTAGTCTCTACGACAAATATGGTACTAGGAGTGGAGGTTGTGGTGCACTCATTGACCAAATCAATGATGAGCAGGTCTTTTGTTTTTGCTATGTAATTGCAGACAAAGTCACAAAGAACTACTCATGAGGTGAGTGCACACTAGACGCCATCACAGTGGCTGAGTTTAGAAAAAATGGAGCACCTATGAACTAGTGTAAATACCTGCTCACAAAAATGTTGCAGGCCTACATTGATGTGCATGACTGAGCCACATACTTCATATATGACTATTTTTTGGTCACATTTTCTACGTGGCAGTGGCAATCACCTCAGGTTTGAATCCTATCCCATGATCCCGACAACCGTATAGATAATATTTTCTATCCCTGGCACAGTCACATTGCTTCCACTCCTTCAAAATACCATGATGTCAGGTTTCTCCAATGACACAATGACTTGATTTCTTCTACACAACAACCAAGGATTCTGTAGGCATTTCTCAACCGACACATCCACAAAATTTGGTTCTATATGAACCATGACTTTAATTTTGTGAGGCCTTTAGGTGTAGCTCCACCCCTTTTTCATACCCCTCTGTTTCATTTTCAACAGGATGAGGAAATTATGGACAAGGAGGTCACTGCATGGTCAGGCGTCCTCAAATAAAATAAATAATCATGTATCTCCTATTTAATGCCTACCATCTTGCAATAGTCAACTCATGTGTAGACATATGGTGCAATCCCCAGCTTCAAAAAAAGAGATCATATTCCCTCAATCTTAGAGGAAGAGGAAGACGGAAGTGAAGAGGAAACACTACTTAGGGGGCCAATTCATATCCCTTTCTCCTCCATATTGGATGACACCACCATCTCTGGTAAGAAGTTACGTAAAGTATTTACTTATACTTTTCCTATGAAGAAACCACACATTGATTCTCTGTCCAAGTATACCATCGACCCCATTATCACATAGGCCATTCCTCTGTCTTGTTAGAAAAATAGGATTGCAGAGAAATAAAATAAAACAAATGCAGAAATAAAACACAAAAGATAGATAATACAATAGAGACATAGATATGTGTGGTTCACCCAGTGTGGGATAGGTACACCAGATAAATTTCCAGGTCCTTCCTTTTATTGTCCAACAAAATGAAGGGATACAACCTACAATGCACCCGATGTAACTTCCTCTTCTTTCTCTCACAATCTCCTCTCTCAAAATACAATATTTGCAATAATACACAACCACAATACAATTCCCTCATAAAAGAGTTTTTCCTTCTAGGGAAAAAAACCATAACATAACTTCTACCATCATATCTGAGACCTTATAATGAATGGTCCATATTTACTATGAAATTACAATATACATTTACAAGGAAATTTTGCCTTCCCGAAACCTGAACGGGGGGAAAGACCCCCCTGCAACTTCCCCACGTGGAGGGGTGTACAAACTTCATGGGTTATAAACATAGCTGAAAACAAAGACCTTTAAATCAAGAAAATAATCATGATCCACAACCAACATGTCTTCCCCTCCAGCTCTAACTCACACCACTACCCCCTTTCCCTATTCTATTCCCATCATCATTATTATCGATGATCCACCCGTCTAGACCCAACCCACCTCCATCATCGAAGAGCTCACCCATCAACTTCCTAGTTCAATTGTGGATGCCCCATCTTCTAGTCGATTGTCTCCTCCCCACCATATCAACACTACTACACCTAACTCTACTACCCATTTCACAATGACTCCCAAGACCACCATCCCCTTCCCATCCACTCTCTAATCCCCCTTGACACTCAGTCTGATTTCCTACTCTCTGTAAGGGTTGAGAAATCATCTCACAAGCCAAAAAAATGAGTCTCTATCATGTCGATACTTAGATGGATACCCAGGAGCACACCCACTCTGCACATAGCACTAGTTCGGTCAAGGAACAAATTGATCCATTGTTTCAAGATCTACAATAGTTCTGCACCATCCTAGAAGTGTGCCTTAAGTGCACTAATTTCACTGGGACACTTCCTCTAGAGGTCTTGGATAGTCTCGCTGGCATCCTTCACACTACTTAGTCTAGTCCAAATGGTGTTGGCACTCTTAGCATGTTTGAGTGATCTGTCACTAGTGGCCAACCACTAGTGTCACAATTTCCTTTAGATCAGTCCCTAACCAGTAGGAGCTCACAGCTTGGTCCACTCCCCAGATTTTCCATCTCATCCAAGCCTCCATGGATAAACTTGAGTAAAGGATTGCTTCAGTTGAAAATACCAATGAAAAGATCACACAAAAATTGTGTCCATACATCGTTGTAGTATCATCCTCCAGAGAGCATGAGAATGGATTGTGTCTACAGGATGAATCTATAGTTGCGGTTGTATCTGATAAGTATCTCCAAGTATGGCCTACTTTCATATAGGTTTCTCCCAATATCCCTGAATATATCACCCTGGTTGTGCCTCCGCAATGAATTGATATCATTGTTGACACCTAGTCACAAATAGCAATGGGGATAAACAATATTCAACAAGAGATGGTTGCAATTAATTTGAGGGAAAAGGAGCAGCCCCATGCAATGATGTAGAAGGTCACACAGGTAGTCACAAAGGGATATCTCATCTGGTCCTCTCTTCATGCTCGTGCAATTGAATGTTTTCAACTCTTTGATATGATGAGTGACTCGGTCAGTTTGATAGAAAAACATCGTAATCCAATCGAAGATTTGTGTCCACAACTTAACCAGATGAATGCATAAGCTTAATCCATCACTGACCCAGTTGAACAGGCTGCCAAGAAAGAGATAAGAAACTTCTGGCCTACATTGCAAGATGAGTATGTCCAAATGAAATAGTTTTATTCCATTGTCGACATTGAATGGACTACATTTTTGGATACTAATCTATAGGAGCATAATGTGACCTTCTCCCAAGAGTTTTTTTGTGGGAGCCTTGATCTTAGCAAGAAAATGCCAAGACCGTGTGGAGCAATAAGACAGCTTCCACCAACAGGCCCTCACAATTGTGCCTAAGTTGGGCCCTCTATTTCCAAAAGGAAAGGGGAAGGAAGCGAAAGGTTGACTCAGGATAACTCAAAGTTTGTGGTTAGGGCCTGTTAGGCCCTCCATTTTGAGAAGTTTCTGTTTTTGCAGAAATGCTAAAGTTTTGTGGAAAGTGCAGCATGTCAGTGGAAGACTTGAAGTGGTGGAAAGAAGTTAGACGAGATGAAATCTAACTGAAAGTGTGCCAACAATGAAAACAACCAAAAGCACCATGCACCAACTGGATGATCAGTAGAGAAAGCAGAATATATTCGAGCACATGCAAGAAAACAACCAGAAAGACAACATAATCAAGAATTCAATAAGCACCTGAGGGAAAAATATAAATATGGAGCTATGTATTGGAAAAAGGGTTAGTGTGGGTTACGATGGGCTATTATTATCACTATTGTTATCCTCATAATCCTAAAGTTCTATAGTCTAAGTATTTTCTAGTTTAAATGTTTTTAGAAATTAGTTTATTCTAGTTTGTTAGGATAAGGACACCTAACTTCTATGTAAAGGACACCTATCATACTCATGTGATTATGTGATTGGTTGTTCTCCTAGATTTTAGTTTAGAGTTGAGCTATATAAACAAGCTCCTTCTTCAAGTGATGTTAAGGAGATTATGAATCCTCACTTCTTATTGTAATTACTTTTTCCTTATTAATAAAATTACGTGTCTGAGGAGACTTTGTCAACATGGTATCAGAKCCATGGTGAAAATTGTGATGGAAGAGAAATGGTGATGGATTGAGGTAGCAAGGAAGACTTCTTGACATCAACCTGTATCTCTTCAAACTCAAGGGCAATGATACTGAGGTAAGCTATTGTTGTTTAAAGTAAGGAAAGTTTAGTTTTTTAGTTGCATATTTTTTCAAAATCAATTTGTTGATTTTATTTCAGATCTAATGCTCATTTTATTGTTGATTATATTTTTAGAGATATTTATTCAGTTTATAGTTCTAAATATGAAAATTTATCAACAGTTAGGCTTGTAAATCTCAAGATCATAGCAGATCCATTATAAATCTGAATTGTTTTTTTATCTTAAGATGCACTGTTGTTTTTTCAATTAATTAAGAGGGCTCATTTGTAAACATTGTTATAGATAATCTTATAAATCTGGAAATTTAAATTTAGAGTTGTAGATTCTAAATTTATGTTTTCAAGATTATGTTATCATTCGACCATCAAATTCGAGATCCTTGAATCAATTGTTTCATATCTGGAGAGACCTTGCGTAAAGCTAAAATCAACCAATTTGAAGTGCAGTGCAATATTGTTTCGACGACTGTATCCCATAATGAATCTTGGATCATATCGAGGACCGTATTGTGAACCAAATCCTAGATCATATCGAAAACTATAACAAGGATTGCATCATGGATCGCATATGAATTCAACAAAAGTGTCAGATCTCAGCTGAACAAAACAGATCTCATATGAACCCCATCAGAAACCCTTGACTTTGACCCCATTCTGAAGATCTGAAACAAGCGTTGCTTCAAAGGCAGAGGCACATCTATTGCAAATCAGTAATCTCCTACAGTGGATTTTTAGTAAAGAAGTGTTGAAAATATTGTTGATCATATCAAGGTCTGTATCGTGGATCATATCACAGACCTTATTGTCGACCTGAAATTCATATCACTATTTTTTAAAGAGAAATATTATTTGTTAACTCTTTGGGTTACAAATAAATTGTTTTCACATAAAGATGTGGAGTGATACGTGGATTTAATTTTAATGTTCAGATTAAAGGGAGACATTTTTGTGTAAAAATATTTTGTTTGACTTTTCTAGTTCAAGGGGGCACATTTTTCTGTTTGTAAAATGCTATAAATCTTGTAAAAGGGTCAAATTTTGAAAGATTTGATTGTAGTCTTGAAACTCAAAAGTTGAGAAGAGTCTAGTGCAGTACTCTCTCAAACTCTTTTTTCAACGAGACTTTTAAATGGTCAAGGCCAAGCCCTTAAAAATGCTCTTTTTGCGTGGATTGTGTACTCTTTCTCTCTGGTGCCTTGTGTCTCTTTTTTTGGTGTTTTGAGGATTATTCAGTGTGGTAGTGTGATCATTAACTTACAATTTCTTCAATAAGGCAATCTACCATCATGTCTAAATTAATCAATCTATTCACAAAATTAGATAAGTTAGATGGACCCAAGAATTACAAATCTTGGATTTAGCACATGCATAACACTTTGATCTATAATGAATTATGGTGTGATATTTGTGATGGTGATACTGATCCAACTAAGCCAATCGATTCTACTTCTTTAGCTAAATGGAATTTTAAAGATGAAAAAGCACTTGCTTTGTTGCGCTCTTCTGTAACTGAACACATGTTTGTACATATTGAGAATTCCAAAGATGCTAGTCTGCTTGGAATCTATTCAAGAATCTTTTTGATACTCCTGTTGCATCTCATAGAGTTGATCTACAAATGAAATTTCTTAAACACATATTAGCAAATAATGGTGATGTATTAGAATACATTTCAAGGATTAATAACGTTCATCAAGAAATCATCAAGGGTGGTTTTCCTAAACTTGAAGATAGTTTTCTAGTATCCATTGTGATAAATGGCTTGCCGCAATCTTATAAACATTTTCTTGAGACTTTGCAAATAATTGATAAGTTATCAACTGTGACCTTTGATTCACTTAGTGAATTACTGGCTCAACATAGTAAATCATTTGGAAAAAAAAAAAAATTAGGAGAATATCTTCTTTTCACTAAAGCTGAAAGTTCTAAAGGAAGAGGTAAACAAAATTTTGAAAAATTTCAGAATTAGTCTTCTAATCGAGGTAGAGGTCGTAGCAATTTTAATCAACAAAATTTTCAAAGTAATCCTCCCAATAATAATGCATAGTTAGGAAGAGGCGTAAATTTCAGTCAAGTGAGATGTAAGAGATGTTTAAAGATGGGACATTATGCATCAAATTGTCTAACAAGAAATGATCAATTGCCAAAGTTTAAGGAAACATCAAATTCAAATTCCCAACAATCAGCTCAATATCTAGAGGATCAAGATTACTAGGATTATCAATATGAATATGTTTTCACAACATTTCAACAATAAGATTCATTTGAAAATGATTGGATATTGGACATAGGGGCTACTCAACATATGACTTATCGTAGATACTATTTTTGGAATTATCAATATGTTCAACTAAATCACATCTATTTGGATGATGATACAACTCATATACCTAAAGAAAAAGTTTTAGTGAAAGTATTTCTCCCTGGAATTGGTGAAAAATGGATTTCAAATGTTTGGTATGTACCAAATTTTAAGAAAACATTGTTATCCTTTGTCACAATCCGACAAGTTGGACATCAAATCATCATGAAAGATGGTTTGGTCAATACTAAGTCAGAGAAGAATAACTTGAAAATAATAATGTCAGGATATGAAGATGGAAATTTTCTAAGAATGAAGGTAAAAGTTATCCCAATAAAGCATGATGTTGCAGCAACAGTGAATTCTGAAATGTCTTCATTCAGATTATGACATTTTTTATTTGGTCACTTAAACTTCGATAGTCTCTTGAAACTTAAGTCCCAAGCTTTCGTAAAGGGTTTTCCAACTTTCAAGAGAGAAAATTCTAAGGGTGAAGCTTGTATTTTTGGCAAGAAAAAACAATAAGGTTTTCCAACCAGCTCATGGCAAGCAACAAAGTATTTGCAGTTGATTCACAGTGATATATGTGGTCCAATGGAATCCTCTTTCGGTGGATGTCGATACTTTATATTGTTCATTGATGACTACACTAGAATGACTTAGGTGTAATTTTTAAGGGAAAAGTATGAAGCTTTTGAAAAGTTTAAAAATTTTCAACACATGGTTGAAAATGCTACAAAAGAAAAGGTTGCATCTTTGAGAACTGATAATGGAGGAGAATTTACTTCAACTGAATTCAATGATTATTGTTGAGACAATGGAATTAAGAGGAAACTGACAAATTTCCTATACTCCACAGCAAAATGGAGTTACTGAAAGGATGAATAGAACTCTCATGGGCATGACAAGATCTATGATGCAGTTTAAAGGGTTGAGCACAAACTATTATGCCAAAGCAGTCCATACTGCAGTTTATCTAAGAAATCGATCACCTACATCAACTTTAGATAGACAAACACCTTATGAAGCTTGGTATAGTTTTAAACCCAAGGTAAATAATCTTAGGGTTTTTGGCTCAAAATGTTATGCTTTAGTTCCTAAGGAAAATATGACTAAATTAGAAAACAGAAGTATGAAGTGTACCTTCATTGGATACTATGATGAAAAGAAAGGGTATAGGTTGCTTTCAGATGGAAAATTCATTGTCAGTAGAGATGTAATTTTTTATGAAACTAAAAGTAAAAGTTTTGATGAGATTAATCATCTCCTTAGTCATTTAGAGAAGAAAAACACTAAGAGTAAAGGTAAGTTGAACAAGTCAAAGAAAACATTTTGGTTTGAAAAAGACTTTTTTTCTTTAGAAGACATCTCTTCATCAAAAATTTCTTATGATTCATCTGATAATGAAACTACAAAAGATTTTTCTAATACTGAAACTTCAAAAGAGTCTTCTCCAACCTCAGATACTTCAGATGAAAGAAGAGCCTCATTTTTTGAAAACCCTCTTTTCAGTAATAATGGTGATTCAGATCCACAATCCCCTCAACATAAGAAGTCAAAGTGGGCCAAACAACTTCTCAAATATGTTCATTCAGATGAAATTAACAAAACAAGAACTAAGGGATCTTCAAGAGCATAAGCTAATTTTTCTCATGCTTCCACTAAACCTACTTCTTTTGCTAAAGAAGTTGGACATAAAGAATGTGTTAAGAGGAAAATCTCTCTATGGCTAAGGTAAACCATAACAGACGGAAATGACTGCATAAATCAAATCTATCCCAACAATATTCTATATAAACCAACATGCAAGTGAGATAAGAAAGAGGCCTACCTCATCCAGATGTTCGATGAAGTCCACCATTGAGCACTTTGACCCAAAGCTATATACATGCAACAAGCTCTCAACAAACAAGCAAAGCAAGCATATGGTGATAATATAAAAAGGTTATCACATTAGATAGCATAATCCATTAATAAACACGACAAATACGCCCATGGAATATTAATTCAATATATTTTCAAGATATCAATTGGACGAGAAAAGAGCATTTCTATTCATAAATGATCAACATAAGTGAAAATGTTACAAACTTCTGTGTCGACACAGTTTGGAACTGAGAAACTAAGTTCCTTCCAACTGGGCCTCCACCACTTCAACCCTCCACCAAAGGCAAGCACATAAGAGAGAAACAATGAGGTTCTCAATAAGTAAGGGAAGAGATTGGGGGTTGAACACTGTGTTCAGACTTAAAGGACAAAGGGATGCAGACTCAATATGAAGTAAATAATTTCTCCAGAGTAAATTTGCACTCAAAGTTTAATTATTTCTCCTTTTCCATAGCTCAGAATTGGCCCATTTATAGCCTTCAAAATGGAATTGAAGGGCCGAGTCGGAACGTTTCCAGTATATGGAAGGCCAAGGATTAGAGATCTCCTATCGTGACATGAAAACCCAACATTTAATTTTCATTTTTCTGGCACAAATCTCGATGTACGCAGGATGTAGTGGAGTAGCCTGTGTATACGCATGTTGTATAGTGTGCAAGATGTGTACATGTGGAAAAATATTTATTTTTGGCTCTGGATTTTATAAACAGGGAAGATAAGTCTACATGGGGAAATGGAATAAGGCCCTCTATGAAATATTGCATAGGGTGAGGTAAATCTTGCTATAATATATGCCCCCTAATGTGTGAGGTTAGAGGATTATCTGCGATGGTCGAAATACATTATAAACAAACCAGAAGTGGAGTGGTAGGGAACCAGCTAGACGAACTAGTTGATCATTACATTTTGCACTGACTTTGCATACATGGTTGCCAATAAAATTACACTGCAGATCCATGTGAAAATATACCAAAAAAGTGTCTGTGGCCATGAATAGGAAAATACAAATGTGGAAACATGTCACAAGTTGTCATAGTCACGAACAATGCCTAGTAGAACCAATCTCAAAACCAATCTAAAGATATCTGTATACCATGGAGTACAATATGATCTCCAATGATCACTGAATTCATATAAGTATTGGTCCAATGAAAAGGAAGCATCATCTTAGGAAAGATTGACCACATAATGATGTCTTCAAGTCTTCTACACAATCCACCAAGGGTGCAAGTCTACATCATGTGAATAAAGGATTTGAGGTCAAACACAATGAGACATCATTTGATTACTGATCATTGAGGTATACCGTTAACAAATGCGAAACAACCTACCGATAATGAAAGTAGGTATCAAGGCACCGAGTAAATTCTTACAAGTGTGAATAAAGGAGACGATGTTGAACACCTGAAGAATCCATCGATCGGGAGATATTGATGTATTCCCAATTGTCGGTGGCGAGAGAGCCTACCACTAATGACTGAAAGCCTCAAGGTACTCATAAGACTCTAGGTCCTATTTCCAGAATAAATGGGCTGAAGTCGATGGAAAGAGACCCGCTGAAAGGAGAGCATTAAGGCATAAGGTACATTTTCAACCTTGCGAGAGGTACGAGAGATGTCGATCTGGATGGTAGGATAAATACTCGCCATGTTTCCTTCGGCATAAATTTTGTGTGTATCAAGTGGAAGTACGATGTGACTATCTCACTGAAAGTAGATCGAAAGATGTCTTGTTTGATTCTTTCAAGCTCTGGGAGAAAATAAGAGAGGTGATGCATATCATCCCAAGGTTTTTCGGACCCATTCATGGCTTCAATGATGGCTTCGTCTGAAGGAAAATTCCCATTGAGGAAATCATGTGAACAAGACAACGAGGTGGCCCACATGGGCCTAGACATGAGATCCTCCTCATCTGTTGGTGAGGGAACAGGATTAGATCAATGGAAGAGTCGAGAACAACTTGATACACAATCTTTGTTGTCGATAGTGGCATGGCCATCCCAGCATGCTACTGTCCTTCACAAGACAAAGTCGAGGAAGGTAGGTGTTGGGTCGCAACAATACAACACTTTATTCATCTTTCATATACCATTTGTCGCCTTTATTTCCATTTCATTCTTCCATAAAACCATAATTATCATCACTTTCATAAAAACATATGGGTTTACATTTCCATTTTCCAAATTATTTATTTTGAGTATTTTTAAAAGAATTTGTTATTAAATACTAGAAAATTAACATATTTTCATTATATCTCAAAGTTGGATGAGTTTTGTGATGACTACAGACATATTTGAAGATTTTCACAAAGTCAAAAGTCACCACCTAGCTTCAAATTCGAATTTCATCTTCAAGCTTTGATTTGGAGATAATCATTCAAGCTAACTTCAAGGAGAAGATCATGGATAGAATATCTTATCTAAGATATTTGTGGAGGATTTGAAGGGATAGGTTGAGAGAAAA
>SNQJ01S0058586.1:122189-137876 GCA_010110895.2 Picea sitchensis
AATCATTCAAGCTAACTTCAAGGAGAAGATCATGGATAGAATATCTTATCTAAGATATTTGTGGAGGATTTGAAGGGATAGGTTGAGAGAAAAGTGGATCTATAATTATGAGTTTGTTATCTTTATTCATGTGTAAATAAGTGGGTTCTCTCCTCATTTGGGAGGAGGCCTCTCTCTAGAATAGAGAATAGAAGAATAGAGTGATTGAGCTTTGATTCATAGTATTGTAGTTTTGAGATAGTGATTTTCATTATTTGTCATGTATTGGATTATTTTAATGCAAGATTTTACTATCTCATAGTGGTTTGTCGTTTACCTTTTTGTCGTGTGTTGTTATAGATGTTTTTAAAATGCTTTCATTAGATTTAATTTATGCACTTTCATGTTTTCATAGATTAATTCTAGATTTCATGCTTTTGTAGTTAGATTAAGTTTTTGCTTTCATAGTTAGATGATGTCTCATTTAATTTCGTAGATTCAGTTTTAGTCTCAAGTTTATGTAGCATTAGGATAGTTTCCTTTCATAGATTAGTTGTTAATTTTCATTCTTTCTTGATTTAGTTTACTTTCAATAAGATTTCATGTGCTTTCATAGATAGGTTTACTTTCATATAGTTTTACATTTTTCTTAAATTTAGTTTAGATCATTTTGTGCTTTCTTAGATTTAGATTCAACGACAGTAGTTTAACATGTTTCTTTTCAATCATTAGCATAGATTAGAAATCCTCTTACCCTACATATACTTTGCGTACATCTCATAATATTACGACTCCGGATTGATAATTTATGTCGCAATTACTATCATATGATTCGCGGAAAGGAATGGACCTCCCAGTCGAGACGGGCCTACTGGACATGGCATAAACTTGATGGTTTAGTGCCGAGAAGTTGAAAGTACCCATAAGGGAAGAATACATTCCGACACTAATATTATCAGTTGCTAGCTGAGAATTGTCGATCATAGGGATCGATTGTCCAAGAGATGCATTAGGACTAGAGCACGCAAAGGATAAATGATCGATCATCACAATATTCCCTTAATGATGAAAACAAAGGATACAGAAGAAGGACAACATGATGAAGATCATAACATAAGTCCAATTGCGACCTAGTAACAGGATATAATCAAGAGGCACATCAACTACATCTACCTCCAACTCTACCATCTTTCCACCTAACTGGACCGGAGAGGTGGGGAGAATACCGTGAGGGCAGAAGAAATGGCCGTCAAAAGCAGTCAACATGTTCGATGACTTGGAAAGGGTCGAAGAACCAAGAGCTTTCCAACAGGCTAGGGACATCACACACGTAGAAGAACCTTCATCAACAACCGCACGTTTGATGGTATACTTTGAATACTCCACATGGATTTGGAAAGCCACATGGTAAGGAAAGAGAGGCTTAACATCTGTGACGTCAAACTTGATAACCTTTGAGCCACTAGGTTCTAGAGAACCTAGAGCAGAGAGTAAGGCATTCCTCTATGAAGGACACGTATGGAGTACCTCTAAAGATGAAATTGCACAAGGGGTTTTTCCCAGGTCCTCAACAATAGAGTAGTTATGGGTGGCTCTAGCATTTGGATTATGGGTAGAGTGCTTGAGTACTCCTTTCGTAATATGAGGTATTGACTCTAGTTTCTCAATATGTAAAGTCATCTCCAGAGGAGGAGGAGATTCTAGAATAGGATTAGTTTGTTTAGAACTATAGTCTCGAGATAGAGTGGCTACATCAATTTTCACATCGACCATATTGATACATAAACAATCGCCATATTGTGACTACTGGTTTTGACCTTCACCATCTAAATTTTTAGCATTTGAGGAGATCGAGGCTAAATGTTGATTATTTGGGAATGGATTCGTCAGCACGATGGGCGATTAAGCTAAAATCCTCGTATCTTCTGCAAGTTTGGGGCACAAATGGGTAAGGTGATCATCTGTGCAAAGCTTATAGGGAAACTTCACCTTACATTTTTCTCATTTCCCTCTCCATCATTATTACCCGTCTTCTCATTATTATTATTGTCCTTGGGTTTATTACCATTTTTCCCACCCTTATGATTATTGTGTCCTTTATTCTTATTCCCTCCTAGTTGTTGGTTACCATTCAGGTTGGTCAACGATTGCAGGAAGTGTACATCTGTTGATTGAGTAGGATTGGAAGACACATACGAGGCTAGTCCTCCTGTAGACTGGCCTAGACATTACTCTTTCAACCGGTTTGTCACTGAGTCTGCGGACTTTACATTGGCGGAACCTACAACTCCATCGGCATGAGGTCTGAGCTTTTTCCTAGGGTCTTAAGTAGACCACGGTGCGTCAGGAAGAAGATGGTATAACATCCCAAACTAAGCATAAATCAAATCTAATTTTTGGGCCCTAAAGATTGCTTCCTCCTCGGTGGTAACTCCAGAAGTAGCAACTTCCTTCATGATAGGAGCATACAAAGACTTAAGAAACCATTCTAAAAGAAAGGCCAGGGGTATAGGGGTCTTAATCAACCTCTTCCATCTATGCTACTCCTGGATATGGTCTGAGATATGAGTGGTGATATCCTGGTGTAAAGTTGACAAAAATTCTAAGCCAACATCATAACAAATGGGCAACTGGAAGTGGTTAAGAAAGACCATTACCAACTAACTAAAAGTCACATATGCCCCCTTGGGTAGCTCAATATACCATTTCACAGCAACTTCGATGAGGGTGCATTGAAATAATCTCAAATGAATATAGTTGTCATTAATGGATTTTGATGAGCACCAAAGGTGAAAGGTAGTGATGTGATCACCAGGATCCTCTCCATTCTTACCCTTGAAATTTTGGATGTACGAAAGAAGTTTGGTGGGGACTGGGGGCCATGCAGGATTGTGACTCATAGGTTCATTCATTAACTTAGCCAAATCTAGCAGATTAAGCGTGGCCAGAAAAGGGAGAGGGGGTTGTGACGTCTGGCCCCATCCTCCTGGGAAAGATTGCGCTTTTGGATTCAGAGGCCATCTAGGGTTCTCGTAAGCACCATGGACCTGTCCGAAATTATAAGGCCCTCCTACGGGATGATTCATAAAAGGTTGGTTGGGCATCATTCCAGATGGAATGTTATGTTGAGGGTTATAGAAATTTCCCCAGCAAGATTAAATCCGGGTTGGGGGTTGCCCAAAGAGTGAAACTGACCTCCCCCAGGTTGGAAACCGGAGTATAGAGGTGGATTCGTCATGCCAAATGTATTGTTCGGAATCTGTGCCAAGGAGGTAGGATTGTAAGAAGGAACTTGAGTCGAAGCTTGTCCGTCAGGTTGACTATTCCACCCAGAAGTAGGAGGATTGGACCCAGGGTTAAAATTAGGCATACCTCCCATATTAGGAGTCATTTGAGGGATTTGAGATCCACCAAATGAAAAAGGAGTGTAGGGAGGTGTACTTCCCCCAAGCCCAATTCTAGCATTAGGGCCAACAGTTGGGATGGAGTTCGAAAACTACGAAGTGAAGTTAGGCATACCATAAGAAAATGGACTAGAAGCCATAGGGATGGACTAAACATTATAGACCTATGAGTGGCCAAGAGACCCAAAGGGGTTTGAGGCGGTAGCTTGATCATTAACTATAGGCTGATCCATAGTAATAATAGGTACCTCCGGCACTATGACCACAGAGTTTGCAAGAGTCAAAGGTGTGTCATTAACTATAGTGGGTATGGGAGTTGAAGGGCTCCCAGAATTTTGAAGAAAAGATTCAGTACTCATCCTTGTAGAATCATAAATCTGAAGGGTGGATGTGTGTGTACCACATATAATAACTCTATGCATTTTAGAAGGCAAGGACACAAAATCCGGTGGTAACTGTAACAAGCAACGGGACCGACGGGGCAGCTGGTCCAACTCCACAATGACTTAAGACTCTAAAGATAAAAAATATATCCTAAGGCCAACTAGTAAGCAAAGAGCACACCAAAAGTCAAACGGCCAATATGCATGCAAATGGGGTAAAGTGGTTGTGTGGCCTCCCTCCCTAAAGAAGGAATGTCTCGCCCAAGAGGGGCCTGAGACTCCCCGCTAAAGATCGGAGGTAACATAATCAGTTATAGGGGCCCTCATGGGATTAACAACCAATCGGTCAGATCCCCTCGGAGAGATAATCCTCCATAAAGGTTGTGTGTTTTCCGACCCCTATCTGACCCAAGGTACTTGCAGAATAACCCATGCTAGTAACCTATGAGATACCTAAGTCAAGCAACTAATAAACCACTATATAACTGATGCACAGGCGAGCAGTCGTAAGTCTGGATCACCGTATGGGAAGGTTAGCAAAGCCTGAAACCTTTAAATAACCACCTCTCATGGAGGTATGGGCACTATCAAGATCCCCCAATATGAATAAATCCACAGAAATATCTTTGACGCTAGGCACGTATTAGGGGGATATCCCTTCAACCAAATTCGCGTGACCTCGTGATTAACTCTAGTGTGAGCGGAGCCTCTTGATCTTACCAATTATACAATGGAATTCTCAACTCCCTTTCTCAGACACATATGTTGATTCAATTGCCTTGGAGAAGTTTACTCACAAAATCCTATTCCAAGGCACTAAATCCTAGGCTAGTTTGTGCACCCTAAAAAATAAAATTGTTACTAATAAATTTTAAATTATAGCGTTGATTTTATGGCCGTGATTACTCAAAAAGGTATGGTGATGAAAATCATGGTGTTATGACTCTGCAAGAAAGTAAATATGAAAATAATGCAAAGTCCTAACTTTAATTTTTAATGTATGATATTCTCCTAAAAGTGATGCAATTTCAAATTTAACTCTGCAATTCAAAAGAAAAAATGCAATCTTTCACTATATGCACTAAGCTAATGATAAAAACTCAAAAGACAAAAAATTCCAAGCAATGAAAATGCCTATTTTTTTGTATTTTCAATATATCGAAACTGAAAATGCATGGATTGAAAAGTAACTTGATATAAAGCACTACTGTGTATAAAGGAGAGATAACTCAAGTAGGATATCAAGCAATGAAACACCCAGCGCAATGTACAAGGACAATAAAAATGAAACGATAAAGAGAAAAATTCGCCCAAAAATTCAACCAAAAGAGGGTTTCTTTTCATCCCACAAGTACTCAACAGGCACTACAGAGACTTAAGAAGGCTCAGCAAGCATCAAATCCCACCCAACAAACACCACACCAAGAAAATAGACAAGGAGAAAAAGGTGTACGTGACTATTTGGGCCAACATAGCGTATATACGCAACTTATAGTGAGACAGCATGCGTGTATACGTGACTGTCAAGCAAAAAGGCACATATATGCTTTGAAACAAGGCCAGACAAGGGAGAAAGGTTGAAAACTCAGACCCAGAGTGAACAAGAGCTGTCAAGCAATGTTACGACAAGAACCACAATAGAAATGAGAGCAATCTAAGGAGAAAACTACTTCAAACCCTAATAAAGAAGATTCAACCCCAGGATGGTTGCCAATTATGTTACGAGGAAAATCTCTTTATGGCTAAGGTGAACCACAACAAGCAGGTATGACTATATAAATTGACTCAAATCCAGCATATGCTATATAAACTAATGTGCAAGAGAGGTAATAAAGAGGCCTACCTCATCCAAACATTTGATGATGTCCACCGTTGAGCATTTCAACCCAAAGCTTTATACCTGCAACAAGTTCTCAAAAAACAAGTAGAGCAAGCATATAGTGATAATATAACAGGTTAGCACATTAGATAGCATAATCCATTAATATACAAAACAAACATGCCCATGGATCATAATACATATATTTGCAAGATATCAATTGGACGGGAAAGGAGTATTTCTATTAATAAATGATCAATAGAAGTGAAAATATTACAGAGTTATGTGTCGACACGGTTCAAAACCAAGAAACTGAGTTCCTTCTAACTGGGCCTCCACCACTTCAATCCTCCACCAAAGGCAATCTCATATAAGGGAGATAAAGAGGTTCTCCATCAATAAGGGAAGAGCTTGGGGGTTGAACACTGTGTTCAGACTTAAAGGACAAAGGGATGCAGACTCAATATGAAGTAAATAATTTCTTCATAGTAACTTTGCTCTCAAAATTGAATTATCTCTTTTTCCATAGCTCAGAATTGGCTTCTTTATAGCCTTCAAAATGCAATTGAAGGGCCGAGTCAGAACGTTTCCAGTATATGGAAGGCCAAGGATCAAAAATATCCTATCATGACATGGAAACCTGACATTTAATTTTGATTTTCTGGCACAAATCCCAATGTACGTGGGTTGTAGTGGAGCAGCCAGCATATACGCTTGTTGTATAGTTTGCAAGGTGCATATAAGTGGGAAAATATTTATTTTTGTCTCTGGATTTATCCATCAGGAAAAGTAAGTCTACATGGGGGAATGGAATAACGCCCTCTCTGCAAGATTGCATAGGGTGAGGAAAATCTTTCTTTAACAACCTTGTCCAGATGTTCAATGAAGTCCACCGTTGAGCACTTCGACCCAAAGCTATATACCTGCAACAAGCTCTCAACAAACAAGCAAAGCAAGCATATGGTGATAATATAAAAAGGTTAGCACATTAGATAGCATAATCCATTAATAAACATGACAAATACACCCATGGAATAATAATTCAATATATTTGCAAGATATCAATTAGACGTGAAAAGAGTATTTCTATTAATAAATGATCAATGTAATTGAAAATGTTATAGACTTCCGTGTCGACACAGTTCAAAACCGAGAAACTAAGTTCCTTCCAGCTGGGCCTCCACCACTTCAATCCTCCACCAAAGGCAAGTTTATAAGAGATAAACAATAAGGTTCTCAATCAGTAAGGGAATAGCTTGGGGGCTAAACACTATGTTTAGACTTAAAGGACAAAGGGATGCAAACTCAATATGAAGTAAATAATTTCTCCAGAGTAACTTTGCTCTCAAAGTTGAATTATTTCTCCTTTTTCATGGCTCAGAATTGGCACATTTATAGCCTTCAAAATGGAACTGAAGGGCCGAGTCGGAAAGTTTCCAATATATGGAAGGCCAAGGATCAGATATCTCCTATCGTGACATGGAAACCCAACATTTAAGTTTCATTTTCTGGCACAAATCCCGATGTACGTAGGTTGTAGTGGAGAAGCATGCGTATACGCATGTTGTATAGTGTGCAAGATGTGTACATGTGGAAAAATATTTATTTTTGGCTCTGGATTTTATAAACAAGGAAGATAAGTCTACATGGGGAAATGGAATAAGGCCCTCTATGCAAGATTTCATAGGGTGAGGCAAATCTTTCTATAACAGAATGGAAGGAAACAATGATTAATGAATATGATTCAGTACTTGCAAATGGGACCTGGAACTTAATTGATTGTCCACATGATGTTAATCCCATTAGTTGTAAATCGGTTTATCGAGTAAATTACAAGCCAAGTGGTAAAATTGACAAGTACAAAGCAAGACTTTTTGCTAAAGGTTTTTCTCAACAAGAAGGAATTGATTATGAAGAAACTTTTTCACCCACAACTAAATGGAATACTATCAAAATGGGTATCAATTTGGCTGCACATAATGGTTGGAAATTACATCAAATGGATGTCAAAACACCTTCCTGAATGGCGATCTAAAGGAAGATATTTTCATGACTCAACCACAAGGATTTGAAATAGAAAGACAAGAACATAAAGTTTCCAAACTTGTGAAGGCTTTATATGGCTTGAAACAACCTCCTCGAGCTTGGTATGCAAAAATGGATGATTACCTACGAAAGGTGGGTTTTCAACAAAGTGAATCATATGATACATTGTATTTTCGAATGCAAGATAAGCACATGGTGATACTTGTACTCTATGTTGATGACTTAATCATAACAAGAAATAATGAAGCTCAGATCAAACAAGTTAATGAAGAACTTAAAGTGGGGTTCAAAATGACTGATTTAGGGACACTTCATTATTATCTTGGAGTTGAAGTATCTCAACATCCTAATCAAATATTCCTTATTCAAACTAAGTATGCCACTGAATTGTTAAAAAAAATTGGCATGGAAGATTATAAACCTTCTCTTACCTCCATGGAGAAGAAATTGAAACTTTCAAAATTTGAAGGGGGGGAATTGGTAAATAGTACAAGGTACAGGAAATTGGTTGGAATTCTCATTTATTTGACAAATACTCGACTAGATTTTTCATGTTCAGTTAGTATACTTTCAAGGTTTATGCAGGAACCAAGGGAAAGTCACTAGAATTCAGCAAAAAGGGTACTGAGATACATTCAAGGTACAAAACATTTTGGTCTTCTCTACAAAAGAAACAAAAATTTTACACTTGTTGGATATTCAGATGATGATTTTGTAGATGACATTGATGATAGAACATCCATATCAGTTATTTAATGAATATGGGTTTAATAAAAATATCTTGGAATTGTAAAAAGCAAACAACAATTGCCAATTCTTCAGTAGAGGCGGAGTACATATCAACTTGGGAAGCAACATGTGAGATTGTATGGCTACGCAAAATTTTACAGGATCTTGGTGAAACTTAGAAATCACCAACTACGTTATTGATCAATAGTCAATTAGCAATAAAGATGGCTAAGAATCCAATATTTCATTCAAAAACTAAACATGTTGACACCAAGTACCACTTCATCAGATCGCTCATCATCAAAGACATCATGAAGCCTCAATTTTGTCCATCTGAAGATCAAACTTCAGATATTTTTACCAAACCTCTTGGTATAATAAAGTTTACTAAGTTCAGAGATGAACTTGGTATTTGTAAAAATGAACTTTCGGATTAAAGGCGGGATTGTTAGCCTCATAATCCTAAAGTTCTATAGTATAAGTATTTTCTAGTTTAAATGTTTTTACAAATTATTTTATTCTAGTTTGTTAGGATAAGGACACCTAACTTCTATGTAAAGGATGCCTATCATACTCATGTGATTACATGATTTATTTTTTTCCTAGATTTTAGTTTAGAGTTGAGCTATATAAACAAGCTCCTTCTTCAAGTGAGGTTAAGGAGATTATGAGTCCTCACTTCTTATTGTAATTAATTTTTCCTTATTAATAAAATTGCATGTCTGAGGACACTTTTTCAACAACCATTGTTATTAATTTTGTCTTGAAAAGCTATTGTAAAGGGTTTTTGAATGTTACTATGCTTACACAAAATCTTAGAGTTTGTAATGGGCTGTATCGGGGAATAGATTTTCATTCCATAAGAGATTGTACGAGAGATGTACTCATTGTATGACAAGTTTGAGGTGATGATAATATAATGGATTGTTTGGGCCCTAAAATTTTGTTAGACTATGTATGAATCTATAGTTTCTATGCTACACAATTACTTATGTCATGTATATTTAGCATTTAATCATTGTTTATGACTGTCTTTGTGTATTGATGTATGAATATGAACATGGTAATGTTAAATTTGATGAAGCATTCTCTTTGATTCATTTCACCTCACAGTCTCGGCTGCACTTTGGCTAATACCTCCTTCCCTTACAGAAGGTTGAATATGCCAACGCTCCTAGACTACAATGGTACCATTTGTTGGTAACCTCCGAGAATTCTAGTCTCAATTGTGCGTCAATACCTTTTTCTTTTTTTCTCTTTTGGGTCCATTCTCTCCTTACCTCATTGCATTGTCTTCTGGACCCCTTCTACTTGGTCCATTATCTCTCTCTTTTTCCCCCTTCTTTCCATCCTCCCCATCACAAGGGGGTTTACTCAGCCATCCTATCGGGCTCCATGCACATCATCCCCTTCTCCACAAACAACATCTTAATCCACATGGGTATCTTTTCCAACAATCTCTTTCTAGACCCATCAAAAAACTTTATTTTAGCCTCACTAAAAGACTCATTATATTCAATGACGAACTCAATGATGTATCCTTTCTTAACCCATTTGAACAATAAGTCGTATGCTCTATCCCACTTATTATCCACTGGATTTAGTTTATTGACCATATTTTGTTCCCACACTAGTGGTTTTTTGGCTCCCAAGAGAGTGTTAATTGTTGTCTACCTCTTTATCCACTCATATAACAAACAAGAAAACTGAACTAAGAAAATTTCATGCAAATCTGTGTAGATATACCTTTGTTTCTATCATTTGACATTGACCACCTGGTTCTTGGTTTCTCATCATGCGAAATCATCTTACTTCACAGATATCTAGTCTTGTATTTCCTCCCAAGAAGGTTTCCACCTCATTATTTCCATTCATCATGCAGTACAAAACCTTTAGACCTTGGCAATAGAACCCTTTGTTGGTTGTTCTTCCACTCACCAGGGGGTTAAAGATCTAGGGTTCATCAATCCTTACCAACAAAACCCCAAGGAACCAAAATATTCAATATTTAGTCGAGGACCTATGAATGTCTCACCCAAAACACCATGAGAATCAGGGAGGCCATTAGTCTTGTGTCAGATGTGAAGGGAACACACATACCAGAAACATCTCAGGAGTAAACTCCATTCATTCATTCATTCATATATGAGTGACATATTTCCATACATAAGAAAATAAATAGTCATATATTCAAACCATAACACAAAAGAATGTAGGGAGGAAGGAATTCATGTTTCATTCATTAAATTTAGAGTCATTTAGATACATGGTCGTGATAGAGATATGTGCCATGTTCTCTAGTAAATATTTTTCATTCATACATAGTTTCTAGATATATTACAAAGTCATGCAAAACATGGGACAAAACTAATGAGGAACTGTCTCTTACTGTTCTAGTCTACTCTATATTACAATAATGAAATCTATCTCTCTCTCTCTTTCTACTACTCTACTCCACTCTCTTGAGTGAACACAAGTCCCACACACTTTCCTTGTCCGTATGCATTTCCCATATCTTTCCTGGAGTGTGGAAATCCTAACTAAATTTCTAGCTCATCCATACCCTTTCCCATGATCATTCGGGTTTTTATGAAAATCAATTACAAATATTCCTGAAGATACACTCATATTTGTTTTGCATGAGGTCTCTTCTTGATTCCTTGCACGTAGTATGAAAATGGTTTGGCACACATATTATTCCTTTGGTTGGCACCGATGTTGATCCTTCCTGGCACTGTGTAGTGTATCCTCATGGGAATGTGTGTAGTATTGATTTGTGGCATGTGAATAACTTCTTCAAAACCTTGGGTGCCAACAAGGTCTAAATGTAAATTAACTTGTAACCATATAACCTAATTCTAGGGTTTCCTTAAATCTAATTTTTATTTATGTTATGCAATTTCTAGATTTGATAAATCCTTGAAATCAACACAAAAGAAGATAATTAAGTCCTTGAAGAACAAAACTATTGGGTTGATTTTCCTTTTTAAGGTTTAGAGATAAGAAATGAAGCACAAATCCTTGATAAACTAGTCTAGGAAATAGAATAAAGAATGAACTTTTCACTAGACTAGGAAAGAAATATAGATTATGACTTTTCTATGATTTTATGTTAGATTTCTTTCTAAACAAATAAAAGAAAATATTTGAATTTTGGGGTTTTTGGTTGGTTGTTGGGAGAAGACAAGTTCCTTATTCCACTGGAGCTTCTAGGGTCAAGAAGCATGTCCCTCTTACAATTGGTCTATCTTATATAAATGGATTAGGGATAAGAGAATATAATTCTAGGAGTAAATTAGTCTCCTATCTAATCAAGATAATGTTTGTATACCAAGGCCCTACAAGAAAGGTTTCCCAACATAAGCACATTCATAAACAAGAGCAAATATATCTTGATAAAAATACTAAATAACCTTGCTATGGATCCAAAGAAAAAACAAAGCAAGGAATCGAGAAAAAAACAAAATAACAAAGGGAAAAGGAAGTGATTTACCCTAAGATGTATTTCTTCCAAGTGTTAGGATTACCCTTCAAATGGATCGATCTTGAAAGCTTGTATTAGTATTGAGACAACAAAACAAATATTTAATGCACCAAAACAAACCAAGAGAGAAGAGCTCCAATAATCGACACCAACACCTCAATAGGTAGATATTCAACAAAATTGTATTCTCAAAGAAGTAGCCAACAACAAAAATCAGTTGGAATGAGAGGAGGCCACCAACAAGATGTCAATGTCTAGCCTTAAAGAGTGGAATGGTCAAACCTATGGGGTAAATTATGTCCAAAAGAGGGGGGAGCTCCTCCAAATAGAATCCAATGGCTACATGGGATATCTCCAAGGTGAAATAGCATCCTATGCACATAGTTACCCTACCATTTGTGATTGTTTTGTTCATAAGGTATCTAATGGAAGCATGGTCATTGTGTAAAAATATTGGGTAACCAATGATGTAGTGTCAAAATTTATTGATTGCATGGACAATGACAAGAAATTCCTTCTATGTTACTATGTAATTCAATTATGCTAGAGCAATATTTTTACTGATGTAGTAAATTGCATATGGTTTATGCTCCTCTTGTTGTCCAAGTATAGCTCCAATGGATGTATCTAGAGCATCTGTTGAGATATGAAATGGAAAAGACCAATCTGGTATACTTAATACAAGTGTTAAATATAACTTTTCTTTTAATGTTTTGAAGGCAGTCTAATAAGAATTAGTCCAACAAAATTCAACATCTTTTGAAAGTGATGTGAATAATGGTGATTCTATCTTAGTAAAATTTTCTATAAAACAACGATAATATAAGGCATGACATAAGAAACTACGTACATCCTTTTAATGCATTGGAATTTGAAGTTTGGTGATTACTTCAACTTTTGTGGGGTCAAATTGGATACCACTGGGAGATATATGATGTCATAAAACAATACCCTATGTAAGTAATATATGACATTTTTCATGACCGAGGGATCAATTTGTTTATGGACATATTTCAAGAACTTTCCTTAGGTTGTCCATTACTTCATCAAAGGGATTTCCATATACAATAAAATCATCCATGTATACTTCGACATAGTCATGAATCAAATCAAAGAAAATTTCGAGCACAACCCTTTGGAATGTAGTAGGAGCATTATATAATCCAAATAGTAGCATTACGTATGAAAAATTACCCCCAGGGAAGGTAAAATTTGCTTTGTCCTAATATTGAGGGGCTAATTTAATTTTATTGTACCCACTAAAACCGTCAAGAAAAGAAAAATGTTTCGTTCCTGCCAAGGTATCTAAAACTTGATCAATGGAAGGTAAAGGAAAGTAGTCCTTAGAAGTGGTATTATTTAGTTCTCTATAATCCACATAGACTGTCCATTTCCCATTTTTGTTCAAAACAATGACAAGTGGTGAAACTCACTTACTATCATAAATAAGATAAATCAAATTTACATCTAATAGTTTTTGCAACTCAATTTTGACTATTTTTCAAAGTCCAGGATTCATCCTTCGTTGAGGTTGTCTAATTGGTCGGAAGTTATCTTGGACATATATATGATGAGTACACATATTTGGATGAATCCCTTTCATATTTGTATAATCTCAAACAAATTTCTTAGCATGCAATTGTAACAACTCAATCAACCTTTGTTTTTGTGGTGCTTCTATTTGAAGATTTATGTTGAGTGTTTTTCCTTGAAATATTTCTACAGACATGCTATTTCTTTCAAATGTGGTATACATATAAGTTGTAATACATTGTAATTCTTTTTGGATTGCAAATAAATATTGTGTTTCTTCTATCATATTCATAATTTGATTAGTAGGAGAATAAGGATTAGTGATAATATAGCAAATAAGATCATCTTCAATCTTATTTTTAAAGGAAAGAGTTGATTCAATCATAAACACTTGATAATATAGAAAATAAGATCATCTTCAATATTATCTTTAAAGGAAAGAGTTGATTCAATCATAAACACTTGTTGAACTTTGTCATCATCACTATCCCCATTTCCTACCCAAATGGGTGTTTCATGAGCAGACTTGGTTTAGCTGGTGAATAAAATGTAAGTTTATTTGTAGAAGTACTATGGGAGATATTCATATCTCCATATCTATACCCAATAAAGGCATCACATGTGGCCAACCAAGGCCTTCCTAAAATCAAAGGGTATCCCCCAAGATTAGAACCATGAAATCAACGGGATATTCCCAAGAATATACAAAAATAACTACATATTCTAGAATGTCTTTAGGTTGTACAATGGATCGATCTGCTAATTAGATAACAATAGTGGTTTGTCGAATATTATTTAATTGAAGCTTCTGCATTGTCTCCTTTGTAATGAAATTTATGGAATCTCCCAGATCAATCAAAGTATCTGAGATACATATGTTATTAATGTGAATATCTACAATAGGACTTCCTAGATATGTGTACTTAGTAGTGAGAATGTTTCCAAGCATCAAATCAAAGAAATGACCAATTACTTGAACTGTTGGAGGATATTTTATTTTCCTTCCTGATTTATTCAAACATAATTCTCTAACAACTCTAGCATAGATTGGTACATATTTTATGGCCTGGAAATTTTAACACACGTTTTTCAATTCCCCAAGAAAATCAAATTCAAATTGTTTAATAGATTTTTCAATGTTTAACCTTTCAGGATATGGGGGAGTTGGACATGACTTGGCGGATATGATTTTTCTGGGGAACTAGCTTGTTCTACTAAGGAAGGCTAATTAGTTGGATCATTTGATTCAACAATTTTTTCCTTATCAAATTGTTCCAAAATGATAGGAGAAATTGGATTATTTGATTCAGTAATTTTGTCCTTGTCATCTTGTTCCACAATGATGGGAGAAGTTGGATTAACTACTTTCCCTGATCGAAGATGAATATATTGAAGATCAATATAGGAGATAATATAATTCAAATAATTGGGTAACTCTATTGAGATTCAACAAGAAGATCCTAGTGAAAATTATGCACCTACACTAGGATGGAGCCTCAGGTTATTTTTAGGTGGAAGTCTATTTTTAGATGATGAGCAAATTCTATTTATAGATGATGTCTATTTATAAATGGTGAGGGAATTATATTTATAGATGTATGTCGACTATTATTATCCCTTAATAATAGTTGGACAATAAGTATTAGTCTATTATCAATGAGCACTTAGAAATAGTTAACTGAAGTGGCAAATCAGTTAGCTATAGGAAATTCGAGTTCAAAGGTTGGCTGGTGGGACATGCAAGTCGAATTAGTTGTAACTAAGTGATTTGAAGTTGTAACAGAGTTGGATGTGTAGTTATGTGAGTTGTGAAGTAGTTTAACTTAGTTAAGTGAGTTAATCTCAGTTGTACTAGTTGTAACTGAACTTACACGAGTGAGAGTTCAGTGAATTAATTATTAATTAATTCACAATCAATGATCTCACATGCAACTAAATATTTACCACTATTAATTACATGCATGTTAGATCCAGTGGAGACCCAATTGAGATAACAAGTGAAAGGGATAGTTTGGCTATCAGTTGTGATTTGAGTGAAGTGCACTCATGCAATCACACACACAGTGAATGTGCCCATGAGCAATGTGCATCCTAGGCAAGAGGTATTCGAATCATTTTGCAGTTTTTCCATTGCAGGGATTGCGTAGAGGAGGCAGGTTGTCTGGAGGTAGAGAATTGGCACATGTATTTGTTGATTTTTGTATGATAGTGTGAGATGATTGTATTGTACTGAGAGCTCTTGGATTAGAGTTTTGTATGAGATTGTTTCATGATCCATGATATACATAATATATGATAGTGGGGTTTTTA
>SNQJ01S0058587.1:14430-43005 GCA_010110895.2 Picea sitchensis
TCTTGTACTTGAACATTTAAGTGGGGTAAAATGAGGTTGCCCCCTCGAAGAGGCTTATTATCTGAAATTATCTCTTTTTCAAGGCATTGAGTACTTTTTCTGAGGTTTTTCTATGCTATATTGATATTTGGTTCTTAACACTTTCCATATCAATTATATATGTTAATGTAAACAAAAATGGATGAAGAAGAATACATGTAGCTAGTTGGCTAGCCCCTTTGTTGTATTTCATTCTTGGTATTAAAAGAGTCCCAAATGTATCAATGTTTCAAAATCCTCTTCAAATCTTCACACAATGAGAAACACAACCTTTCTCAAACAATCAAGTATAGAAATCAATAATGATAAACATATGAAAAATCAAGTACCTACTTATAATTGACTAATCTTATTTAGTTTTAAGTAGCTAAATCCTACCTAAATCATGTAGTCAACATGTTGGACAACTGAGAGAGGGGGGGGGGTGTGAATCAGTTGTTACTGTGCTTAAACAATTATGCCCATTTTAAACTCTTTACATAACACTCAATAATGATCACAATAATGCAGGGAAGTAAGTAATAGAATATTCAACATCAATCACACACATGAAATATATAGAGACAAATATTTCCTGAGGAAACCCATAAAGGGAAAAACCCCTTCTTCTTGATATGATAAGTAGTCTTTATTTTCTGTACATTATCATTCTTATGAGAACTAACTCCTTTTGAGGCTACCACCTCTATTTTACAAGCAACAACTAGATGAGAGCACTGACTCTCTGGTTTCTCTAGCACCCACTAGAAGGAAGCACCAACTCCCTGAGTGTTCCAGCATCAACTGGATGGAAGCACCAACTTCTAGTCACACAGGAACCAACCTGTATAACAGAGAACAACAATTCTCCCTTGCACCACCCTAGTTTTTCTGGCTGCAACCAGATGGAAGCTATGACTCCCTGTGTTCAAGCACCCACTTGAAACTCTGAGGACAATAGTCCTCCCTAACACCTCCCTACCACCCTGATTATAAAAACTTCGTTACAGAAACTTATTACATTGATACAGTGTTTTTCAATGACTTACCAGTCTCATCACTGTTCTGCTACACTGCTCTGCTCTACCTTCATTAGTGTCTTCCTTCTCACATCTTCTTGAGATTTATGTTCTTCTGCTTTGTCTCTGGATGCACACCTCGGATTTCTCTTCCTCTCTCAAATATCCATTTCTATTCGATGTCTTTATTCTTCGCTTTATGATCTGTGCAACATTTTCATTCTATGCGCTACACCTCTTATGTGCACTTCAACTATTGCGCATAGCATGCTTCTACCCACATCAATAAATCTCAACAGAAACATCCATATCTTCTCTGTTCTACGTATATTTATCACGCCAAGTCCTCTGCTAGATCATACACCTAACTCTTCATCCTCTCTGGCAATTATGTTGAGTCTATTCTTCATCAGTGGTTGTTATATTGAGATTATTTGGCTTCTCTGGCAGTTACAGTATTCAACACTTTTCCATCTATCAATCGCCTCTATGATGAGTCTCCATTCCAATGGAAGTTACCTCGAGACTCTTCAGCTCCTCTGGCGATCACCCTGCAGCTCCTCAAATTCTTTGGCAGATACAATCACTCTGTTCTAGTAGTTACTGAGAGAACCTTCGCATGCTCATTCCTTTGGCACCTTTTCCCTTCCTGAGAAAAAATTCACAGTGGGCGCTAGATTTTCTTGCTAAGACCCTTCCTTTCATGTGACCATCGGCGGTGACCACTCATCAACCAGGATGACCCTTCATGACTTCGCATTTTGGATTATCTGCTGTGAGTTGCCTTGATTCTCCCAACTTGTGAAACTCCACGATGGAGCCTAGCAACGCTAGCTCCTTCCTCAATCTTCTGCTGATGTGACCTCGGTTGTGACCACATGCCTAAATTACGATCACATAATGATCTCGTTCTAGTGAGTGCTAGATCCTTCTTTCGATATGACCTTGGGCCATGATCTCACGTGACCACGCAATTGTGGGCAAGTCCAAAGGTGGTTTGAGGGCAGCGTGTTTTTCGACCCACAATTCACTATAGAGATCCATTTGTCCTTTCTCCAAAACCATGGTTTCGATTGCGGCCTGCCTTCAACATTTTAAATCTCACACACCTTCAATCCCTGCAATGCGATGGGACTGTCGATCTCACGATCTTGATGATGCTCCTGAATGGATGGTTCATATTTCTTATTTCATGATCTGCGGATCAGATCCAACCTCCTTAAATCAATGGTCCTTGAGCTTTTTTATTTCAATGGTATAGATATCTTCATGATCCAACGGTCGAGGTCTTCTCTTCATGTTTCAAAACTATGCACTTCGCGATGTCGAAGGTTGGATCACCTCCCTTTTTCTGATTCCCAAACTCGTGCTTGCATCAGATCAATGACCCACAATCCTTCCTTGATCAACAACTGTGACCACCTTCTGCATTTCAGGATTTTACATTTCGCGACATCAGAAATCAACTCACACCTTTCTTCCAAGACCCGAACCCCGACTCTCCGCTTACCAGATCAACGATCCACTATGCTCTGAGATCTGATGGCCCAGATATCCTCTTTGCACTTTGAGACTTTGCATTTCAGTTCTTGTCCGATCAATGACCTAGATCAGTCCTCGAACAGTCTAGATATCTCCTTCGAGAAATCGAACGTCGCGAGTTTTTCTCTTCTCCTATCTCTGATTTATTGACTTGCGAATCAATGCAATGTTGATCCAACAACTGAGATATTTTCTCCTCTTCTGTGCACTCCTCCTGTCTAGACTCTAATCCGATGACCATTGTTGCTCCTTCTCCTGAGCTTACGATTTCTTCCAACTTAGAATATTTTCTAAGTATTCAAAGGTTTAGAATATTTTCTAAGTATTCAAAGGTTTCGGCCTCCGAACCTTCTCCTATGGGTCTCATCTTCGTTGTTCTTCTTTTCTATCACTGCTGTTTTTCTTCTTTGCTTTCCAGTTTTCCATCGTTGTTCTTCCCATAAATGACAAGCACACTCTACTTGTAAACATGTCATCATTGTTTTTGTTCTTTCCTATAAACATACCATCGTCGTTGTTGTTCTTTCCATCAATGAAACACAACTCTGCCTGTAAACATGCCAACAATCTCCCCCTTTGGCATTGATGGCAACCCTGAAAGAATGCACTTTTCTACTTAGACCTCCAACTGTAGCATCCAGACCACACCTTTTCTCCCCCTTTGACATCAATGTCAAAGAAAACATGCTCCCCCTGAGCTGTTGCAGTACTTTTCGGAGGTATCAGATATTCAACCAACACAAACTCCCCTGATTAGATAGACTATTTAGCTTGATATCGGGGTCACGCCCAACTTTTGGCGTAGATATTGAAACTGATCTTTTGCAAGCGGTTTAGTGAATATATCAACAATATGATCTCTGGATGGAATATAATGCAAATAAACAACAGTGTTGGTCACCTGTTCCCTCAAGAAGTGATACTTGATGGGTATATGCTTGGTCTTGGAGTGAAATACAGGATTCTTTGACACACTAATTGCACTAGTATTATCACAATGAATTGGGATCGGTGCAATATATTTTACCTCCAGGTCTTCCAGTGTCTGAATCATCCACAATACTTGGGTACAACAAGTGGCAAATGCAATATATTCAACTTCTGTAGTTGATAAGGAAATGGAACCTTGGTTCTTGCTCAACCATGCTACAAGGGAATCTCCTAAGAAGAATGCACCTCCACTTATGCTTTTCCTTTCATCCACGCAGTTAACCCAATCATCATCTGAATAGAATGATAGTTGAAAATTTTGATTCCTAGGATACCATAGGCCATAGTTCATTGTTCCTTTCAAGTATTTGAATATTCTTTTGACAACTAACAAATGACTCTATTTAGGTGCATCCTGATACCTTCCTACCATTCCAACAACATGCATTATATCTGGACAGGATGTTGTGATGTACAATAGGCTGCTTATCATAGACCTATATGAAATATGATCAACATCAGGTGAGTCATCATCCTTGCTTAACTTTCATCCAGTGACCATAGGTGTGCTCATAGGTGTATAATCTTCCATTTGAAACCTTTTCAACATTTCTCTTAGATATTTCTCCTGAGAACAAAATATTCCTTCAGACCATTGAGTAATCTGTAGACCAAGAAAAAAAGACAGTTCCCCTATCATAGACATTTCAAATTTAGACTGCATGGCAGAAGCAAACCATTGTACCAATGAATCATTATTGCTTCCGAAGATGATGTCATCTACATAGACCAACACAATGAGAAAATCATTACCCTCTATTTTGATATATAGATTGTTGTCAATTGTTCCTCTCTTGAACCCTTTGTCTTGAAGATACTTATCCAGTCTGTAATACCAGGAACGAGGAGCTTGTTTCAACCCATATAAGGATTTCTTCAGCTTGCAGACAAAGTCAGGGTTATCTGACAGTTGGAAACCCTATGGTTGTTCCATATAGACTTCTTCTTTTAGATCTCCATTGAAAAGATGACTTGACATCCATTTGATAGACTTTAAATTATTTATGACAAACATAGGAAAAAAACATTCTAATAGCTTCTAATCTTGCTATGGGCGGAAATGTTTCATCAAAATCCAGTCCTTCTATTTGAGCATATCCTTTGCAGACCAATCTAGCCTTATTTATTACAATATTTCCTTGCTCATTCATCTTGTTTTTGTAAACCCATTTGGATCCTATTACATTTTTATTGACTTTAACCAATTTACGTCTTTAATAGCTTCATTAAAGTTCTTAGGTTCCACCATGGATATGAAGGCTATATATGATTGCTCGGTGTCTTTGATTATCCTTCTCCTTGTTTGTACACCGTTGTCTTTCTCACCAATTATCTGACTTTCAGGATGATTCTTTTGAGTAATTCTGGAGGAAGTATTTGATGTTGATTGTTGTCCTAACTCTTCTTGTCTAGGTGTCTCTTCTCCATTTGATCTTGGACCTGTTCATCTTCAGATTTAGTTGTGTCCTCTATAGTGGACTCAATATTGCTCACCTCTCTTACTGGGACTCCTTCATCAACCTTCAAATCAATGCAATCAACTAATTTATGCAATCTTTTATTAAAGCATCTGTATCCTTTACTATTGGTAGCATATCCTAAGAATATGACTTCATCAGCCCTATCATCATACTTTCCAAGGTTTTCATTATTGTTCTTTATGTAGCAATTACTCCCAAAGACTTTGAAGTGTTTGATTGAAGCAGGTCTTCCATACCACAGTTCATAAGATTTCTTGTCACTATGTGGTCTGTGGTGGGCTTTATTAAGAATATGGATTTTTGTGTGTATTTCTTCTACCTAGTAAGTTTGACCAATGTTCTTCTCATTCATCATTGACCTGGCCATTTGCTGAACTATTCTGTTTTGCCTCTCAACTACTCCATTTTGTTGTGGAGTTCCTGGGATTGTGTATTCTCTCTTGATCCCATGTTTATCACAAAATTCCTTGAAATCACTTGACACAAATTCTCCTCCTCTGTTTGATCTTACTACCTTTAACCTGTTGTCTATTTGATTCTTAGTTAAAGCCTTGAATATTTTAAATTTCTCAAATGCTTTAGCTTTTTCTTTGAGAAAAGAAACCCAAGTGAGTCTGGAGTAGTCATCAATGATCAACATAAAGTAGTTTTCCTTCCCTGTGCCTTCCTATCTTGATGGTCCACATAAATCCATATGAACTAATTGGAGTGGTTTTTGTGTTGAAGTAGAGCTTTTGGATTTAAATTGTGTCTTGGTTATCTTTCCTACTTGGCAGGGTTTACACACATAATCTTTTGGTTTTGATATTCTTGGAAGATATTTTACTGCCTCAAGATTTTTGAGCTTGATTAAGTGGTCAAAGTTTAGATTTCCAAGTCTCCTATGCCATAACCATATTTCATCATGTTTTCTTAGATGACATTCTGCTCTATCTTCTTTCAGCACATATACATTATTATCTATTCTTATGCCTTTAGCCACCACTTGTCATGAGTTTACAGACTTTATCTTACAATATTTGGAAGTGAACACCACTTCACATCCTCTGTCACACATTTGACTTACACTGAGAAAATTATGTTTCAGCCCATCTACTAGCAAAACATCTTGGGATTTTTCTTTACTATTACTCAAACTCACCATCCCTTTACTCTTGATTTTACCTGGTTCATCATTTCCAAAGGTTAAATTTCTTGTTTTGATTTTACTTATAGACATAAACTTATCCTTGTATCCAGTCATGTGCTTGGAACATCTAATGTCTATATACCAAGGATCTTTTTGTTTTTGAGCTGAAAGGACTAGACCACATTTTTCACTATCTTTCTTTTTACATGTGCTGGCATTTTTAGCAAAGGGTTTTATCCTTGGATCTGCCTTGTAATTCTTCAGATGGCAATTTGCAACTTTGTGGACAAAGTTATGACATTTATAACATTCGAGCTCATTGTTTAATAGATAAAATTGATTGGTGCTACATTGTCTACTCATTGGCTGCTTAGTTCTATGTTGCAAAGATTGTTTATTTCTTGAACTCCTCAGTTGCATGTCTCTAAACTTAATTTGAAAATCTGCAATATTATGACCAAAATTAGAGCAGTAAAAACAGTAACCATGGAATAAATTTTGGTACCTGAAGGATGACCTTCTTCTTGGCATTTTTTGCACCATCTTCTGATATCTTTGTTTTTTATCAGGGATCATCTTGTCTTGATTATCTTTTGGTGGAATAGTACTCACATGGTCTGATTGTCTGCTGAATTGGAACTTGATCATATTTACTGTCTCTTTGCTACTTGAACCACTTACATAACATAAATCGGTATTCAACAAAGGATATATCTGTTTTCTTAGAATGTCGTTTAGTTCCGCTGAGGCTTTAATGCTTGGAAGATTTTGGAGATATAATGCTTTAAAGTTCTCCATCTCTTTTCTATTTTTTACTACCTCTTCTTCCAAGGCTTCACATCTTGCCTTCTTCTCTGATAACTATTGTTTCAGAATGTCCTCTATTTTCTTTCCCTCTTCTAATTCCACTTTTAATAGGGAAAAATCTTCATCAGGTTATTTACTGTCTTTCTTGAACTATATCAACAATTGTTTTTTCTTTTTCTTCTTAGATATGAGTCTAGCAATTTCTTCTAGGGCACTGATCAGTTCTCCTTCCAAGTCAACCACAACCTCTTCATCATTAACATCACTTTTCTTTTATTATCATAATCCTCTTTGGACATTAGCATAAATTCATTAACCTTATCTTCATAAGAAGAGTCACTATCTGTGTCTCCTGAAGAGTCATCATTGTTTACACATAAAATTTTATTTTTACCAAATCTCTTGGATTTGTACTTCTCTTGACCTTCAGAGTTTTGGTCCTTCTTCTTGTGTGGACACTTAGATGCAAAGTGACCTATCTTTCTGCAGTTAAAACATTTGAAGGGAAACTTGCCTTGGTACCTGCCTGATCCTTTCTTTAGTCTTCTCACAAATTTTTCTTCAATTTCATCAGGCTCAGAATCCTTATTCTTAAATGCTTTAAATGATGCTTCTATAGAGGTGGGTTTATCTATAACTATCCTCATTTCATATGCAATCAATGTTCCTAGAAGTTGATCAAAAGACAAATCTTTTAGATAATTAAGTTCTTCTATAATAGAGACCTTTGGGTTGAACCTATCTGGTAGAGATCTCAAAATTTTGTGAACTAAAGAGGCTTCCTCAATTTTTTCACCAAGCGCTTTCATTGCATTTACTAGTTCTTCAACTCTCAGAAAATACTTCCCAATAGTTTCATCCTCTTTTGTCTTTAGTTGATCAAACTGTACTCTGTAGGTTTGAAGCTTGGCGTCCTTTACCTTCTCATTACCTTCATAACTGCTAATGAGTTTGTCCCACATTTCTTTGGAAGATTCTAAGTGCATAACTTTTACAAATTCTTCTTCTGCAAGCCCACTCAGAATAACATTCATAGCCTTAGTGTTGAAGATGAATTCTAGATTGTCATCCTTATTAGCTAGTACAACCAACTTTACATAACCAGTCTCTACCACATCCCAGACATCTGCACCTAAAGCCATTATGTAGGTTCTCATCCTAACTTTCCAGAAGGCAAAGTTTGTTCCATTGAACAGGGGCGCTTTATTGGTTGAAGTTCCTTCATGGCTAGTCATGTTTAAGCTCTAGGATCTACCTTTAGATAAAAGGAACCGACTCTGATACCAATTGTTGGACAACTGAGAGGGGGGATGAATCAGTTGTTACTATGCTTAAACAATTATTCCCATTTTAAACTCTTTACAGAACACTCAATGATGATCACAATAATGCAGGGAAGTAAGAAATAGAATATTCAACATCAATCACACACATGAAATATACAGAGACAGATATTTCCTGAGGAAACCCATAAAGGGAAAAACCTCTTATTCTTGATATGATAAGTAGTCTTTATTTTCTGTACATTATCATTCTTATGAGAACTAACTCCTTTTTAGGCTACCACCTCTATTTTACAAGCAACAACTTGTTGAGAGGACCAACTTTCTAGTTTCTCTAGAACCCACTAGAAGGAAGCACCAACTCCCCGAGTGTTCCAACACCAACTGCATGGAAGCACCAAATTCCAGTCACACAAGAACCAACCTGTATAATAGAGAACAACAGTTCTCCCTTGCACCACCCTACCACCTTGGTTTTTCTGGATCCAACCAGATGGAAGCTATGACTCCTTGTGTTCAAGCACCCACTTGAAACTCTGAGGACAATAGTCCTCCCTAGCACCTCCCTACCACCCTGATTATAAAAACTTTGTTACATAAAATTATTACAGTGATACAGTGTTTGCCAATGGCTTACCAGTCTCATCATTGTTCTACTACACTGCTCTGTTTTGCCTACATCAGTGTCTTCCTACTCACATATTCTTGATCTTTCTGTTCTTCTTCTCTGTCTTTGCATGCCCACCTCGACTTTCTCTTGCTCTCTCAGATATCTAGTTCTATTCTATGTATTTCTTCTGTGCTTTATGCTCTGTGCAACATTTCCATTCTATGTGCTACACCTCTTCTGTGTGCTTCAGCTGCTATGCATAACATGCTTCTACCTGCATCAATAACTCTCAACAGAAGCATCCATATCTTCTATGTNAATGCAGGGAAGTAAGAAATAGAATATTCAACATCAATCACACACATGAAATATACAGAGACAGATATTTCCTGAGGAAACCCATAAAGGGAAAAACCTCTTATTCTTGATATGATAAGTAGTCTTTATTTTCTGTACATTATCATTCTTATGAGAACTAACTCCTTTTTAGGCTACCACCTCTATTTTACAAGCAACAACTTGTTGAGAGGACCAACTTTCTAGTTTCTCTAGAACCCACTAGAAGGAAGCACCAACTCCCCGAGTGTTCCAACACCAACTGCATGGAAGCACCAAATTCCAGTCACACAAGAACCAACCTGTATAATAGAGAACAACAGTTCTCCCTTGCACCACCCTACCACCTTGGTTTTTCTGGATCCAACCAGATGGAAGCTATGACTCCTTGTGTTCAAGCACCCACTTGAAACTCTGAGGACAATAGTCCTCCCTAGCACCTCCCTACCACCCTGATTATAAAAACTTTGTTACATAAAATTATTACAGTGATACAGTGTTTGCCAATGGCTTACCAGTCTCATCATTGTTCTACTACACTGCTCTGTTTTGCCTACATCAGTGTCTTCCTACTCACATATTCTTGATCTTTCTGTTCTTCTTCTCTGTCTTTGCATGCCCACCTCGACTTTCTCTTGCTCTCTCAGATATCTAGTTCTATTCTATGTATTTCTTCTGTGCTTTATGCTCTGTGCAACATTTCCATTCTATGTGCTACACCTCTTCTGTGTGCTTCAGCTGCTATGCATAACATGCTTCTACCTGCATCAATAACTCTCAACAGAAGCATCCATATCTTCTATGTTCTGCGTATATTTATCATGCCAAGTTCTCTGCCAGATCATACACCTAACTCTTCGTCCTCTTTGGCGATTATGCCGAGTCTATTCTTCATCAGTGGCCATTATCCTGAGATTCTTTGGCTTCTCTGGCACTTACATATTTCGAAACTTTTCCATATGTCAATCATCTCTACGATGAGTCTTCATTCCACTGGCAGTTACCTCGAGACTCTTCAGATCCTCTGGCAATCACCATGTAGCTCCTCGAATTTGTTGGTAGATACAATCACTCTGTTCTAGCAGTTATTGAGAGAACCTCTGCGCACTCATCCCTTTTGCACCTTTTCCCTTCCTGAGAAAAAATTCATAGTGGGCGTTATCTTTTCTTTCTAATCCCCTTCCTTTCACGTGACCACCGGTGGTGACCACTCATCAACCAGGATGACCCTTCGTGACTTCACATTTCGGATTATCTACTGTAAGTTGCCTCGATTCTCCCAACTCACGAAAATCCACGGTGAAGCCTAGAAACACTAGCTCCTTCCTCACTCGTCCGCTAATGTGACCTTGGTTGTGACCACATGCCTAACTTTCGAGCGCTTAGCGATCTCGGTCTAGCGAGTGCTAGCTCCTTCTTTCGATATGACATTGGGAAATGATCTCACATGACCACGTGATTGCAGGCACATCCAAAGGTGGCTTGAGGGAAACCCGCTTTTCGACTCGCAATTCACTATAGAGCTCCATGTGTCCTTTCTCCAAAACCGTGGTTTCGATTGCGGTGCACCTTCAACATTTTAAATCTCGCGCACCTTCAATCCCCACAATGTGATGGAACCATCGATCTCATGATCTTGATGGTGCTCCTGAATGAACGGTTCAAATTTGTTATTTCACGATCTACGGATCAAATCCAACCTCCTTAAATCAACGGTCCTTGAGATTTTGTATTTCAATGGTCTAGATATCTCTCTGATCCAACGGTTGAGATCTTCTCTTTGCATTTCACAACTACGTGATTTGCGATGTTGAAGGTTGGGTCACCTCCCTTCTTCCAATTCCCAAAATCGTGCTTGCATCAGATCAACGACCCATAATCCTTCCTTGATCAACCACTGTGATCACCTTCTGCATTTCGGGATTTCACATTTCATGACATTAGACATCAACTCGCGCCTTTCTTCCAAGACCCGAACCCCGACTCTTCGCTTACTAGATCAACGCTCCACAATGATCTGAGATCCGACGACCTAGATCTCCTCTTCACACTTTGAGACTTCACGTTTCAGTGCTTGTTCGATCAATGGCCCAGATCAGTCCTCGATCCAATGGTCCAGATCTCTCCTTCAAGAACTCATACTTCGCCAATTTTTTGCTTCTCCTATCTCTGATTTCCCGACATGCGAATCAGCGCAATGATGATCTCTCGCCACATGTCCTGCCTCAATGGACGACCAAGATTCCTTCGCAACTTTGGAGTGTTGAATGACTCTTGGGCTTATCCTCCTTGCAACTCCACTGGATCTAACGATTGCTAGTCCTTCCTGCCCAAATCCAACAACTGAGATCTGTTCTCCTCTTCTGCACACTCCTCCTGTTTGGACTCTGTCTGACAACCACTGTCGTTCCTCCTCTTGAGCTTACGATTTCTTCTGACTTAGAAGATTTTCTAAGTATTCAAAAGTTTAGAACATTTTCTAAGTATTCAAAGGTTTCAGCCTCTGAACCTTCTCCTGCGGGTATCATCTTTGTTGTTCTTGTTTTCCATCACTACTATTGTTCTTATTTTCTTTCTTGTTTGCCATCGTTGTTCTTGCCATCAATGACAAACACACTCTGCCTGTAAACATGTCATCATTGATATTGTTCTTTCCTGTAAACATACCATCATCGTTGGTGTTCTTACCATCAATGACAAGTAACTCTGCCTGTAAACATGCCAACACAACAACATTAATCAAATGAAGTGCGCATTGATTTCAAGGGGAGGGGGGAGAATAAATATATTTCTATTAAACTAAAATATAACAACAATATAATGCTTGAATATTTTGTTGGCACCTTTTTCATTAGAATTTGCGTTTCTCCAGCCTAGATCACTCAATAACTCCAACTCCTCTGCATGCTTCTTTCTATGTGTGAATGGGAAAATATTAATGATTTAGGTCCCAACTCTAAACAAGAAAGCAACGTTTAGAATTAGGAGGATTTTGAATGAAGGGCGATGGTAATAAAAGTCTAGGGATGATCTCTAGTAAATTCTCTAGAATAAGGGTGCTTATAATGTTGAGTGCCTCCTCTCCAACTTTTTAACCCAATTTATACTCTTAAAAGTTGTTCAAGAGTTTGATAGAAACAAAATTTAGGGTTGTATAGGTGTATATATCTCATAAATCCCGCTTAGGAGCATGCAATTATTACACATTTATTATTTTTTTACAATTTTTGGAATGCACATGCACCTTGATTGAAGCAAAATTGCTTATACATGCTTATTTATTAAAGGATAAGAGCATATGTATGATTAAAAATAAATATATTGTATTCTTTTGTGAAGAAAAGATGGTTGAAGAATAATGTCATGATCAACATGGCATTAGATGGTTTATAAGGGCCAAATAATGCTATAACAATATGATATTTGAACACAAAAGATGTAAGGAAAAGGAGTTTCTATGTATTTGAAATTCCTCTTGCATGTGCAAGGCTACAAATAAACATCAAAGTGTTTACATTTTGCGATTAACATAGACCTATAAAACAAAGAGACTTGAAAATGAACTTTTAGGATACAAATTGCAAGAAACCACCAAACCCATAGAAAGGAACACTTAATGCTTCTAGGAAATGAACATCAAGTAAAATAATTCTATCCCTAGAAAATATATTTTTGAATCCAATGTGCAATTTACTAGGAGAACAATGAAATGAGAGAAAGCATCACTTTCTAGTGAAATGGGTTTTCTTTTTCTTAGAGTGGATCACAACAACAATATGGAAAAATGGACCGCACAAGCCCTATATTGGTCATCAAGAAAATATTTTAAACAAAAGCGAAAAAATATTGTCATGAGTTATGTGTCTATGCTAGGTTAGCACATTGATCTACAAACGCCTCCATAGGATGGGCGATCCATGCACATAGAATGCCAAGGAGTTTTATTTATCATAATTTCATCCATATCTTCACTTCAAATTATGTTTTATTTATGTAAAATAGCATGGCGGAGAGTCTCTAAAGAGATAGATATAGCTCTTGCTATATATTACATTCAAGCAAGAACTACAAAACATGGTTTTCTGTTTTACTAATTATGCTCGACACTCACTCTCAACGTTCTGAAGCTGCTAAAGACATGTACTACATGTTGCGAGCACACTATTTTTCAAGGTATCAAAGAACAATTAGAAATAAATATATCGAAAACCAAAGAGTTTTGGTCATAATTATTATTATAGCAAATATCTAGCTATTGCTAGAACATAATAATAAGACATGCAACTCAAATATTATGTTACACATCATTTTTTTTTTATGGCTCAAATAATTTGTAGGTAGATAAGCTTCTATAACCCTATGATTTTTTGGTGATGGCCATTGTTGGAAAACAATGTAATTGCTACAAGTTACTAAGGCCTCTAATTCCTCCAATGTTCAAAAGATAATTAATTGAAAAAAAAAGCATGATTATGATTGTAAAGAGAAAAAAATGAGTCTAAATTTACAAAAATAAGAAACGTTTCTATTCTGAAGCATCTATTCACACAATATAAAAAACAAACATGAACATGACAAATTATCATATTGGGTAGTGCAACAACTTAGCAGGTCACTTTCAAAAGGGGAACATTCTTGGTGTTGAAGGGATTGTTCTCTTGAGATTGAAGGAGGCAAGGAAGTCTATTGTATGGATTTTTTAGACATTGCAAATAAGGGAAAATGGAAAACAAGCATTTTATTGCTCATTGGGAAAGATATTTAAAAAACAACAAAGAATGTCATCATAAGGTATACATTCAACCTAGTTTAGTATGTTGGTATACACATGACATTAACATCAATGAATGAAAGGTGCAGTTGCAACTTTGCAAATGAAAGAACCCAAAAACTCTTCATTAAGATCGCTATGCATTACAAATGAAAATTCTCTAATATTTTAATCGTATACATATGAAATATGATGCCAAAGATAGAAATACTAAAGAAGTAATTCCAATGTATATATTTCTTAGTAAGAACATCTCTTGTGCTTTAGTAAAATATGATTTGGATCTGTGTTCCCTTTCTACTACGAGCCCCATTATATGTTTTTTCAATTAAATGAAATGGTCCTTTCTCCTTCTTCTAGAAATCAAAGAACAATAGTCACATATACCATTTAATTGGCAACTGCATATGGAAACACTACCCCCCGCCCCCCTTCCTTTAGAAAATGGTTAGTAACATCATGGCATATTTTAATTGATGGCCTCTATATAACTTTATAACTCAATGTGCTCAATGTACAATTGCTTTATTTTTCCAACAAAGGTACATGGAATTCAATATCAAATCTTGTTTGAATTGCACTATGTAGAAATACAACATGGGTCAACATAAAGTATATACACAAGCAATCATAGTTTTTCCTAGTGTATATTGTATACATACAGTAAGGGAAAAACAAAGTCTTGCATTTTGCCAGTTATGATTTAGCCTCATTATGAAGCATTTGAAGTTATTATTAGGGGAATTTTGAGGTAAAAATAGGCCTCAAAACAAAAAAATGTACTATCGAAATCAACTTTAAAAGAACCAATAGACTTCAAGATGATGATGCCAACCATAAGGGTAAGTATTTTTTAAGGGAACAAAAGAAAACTACTTTTTTTCATCATATTTTTTACTTATCTCCTTATAGGTTTACTCAAATTTCAAGTAATCGAGGGTTTTCCCTTGGCTTTGTAACCTGGAAAAATAAAAAATAAAAATAACAGTTGTGAATTTCAAAGGGAAAGAAAGAAAACTACTTTTTAAAATTGTATTTTTGACTTATCTCCTTATAGGTTTACTCAAATTTCAAGTGTAGGCACTTGTTGGATGCAAAATTAAATTTCGCATCCAACAATTACCCACTCTGAATACATTTGATAGATCCACAGTGAGAAAAGTTGGAAATACATGAAGAAAACATGTTTCTAGAAAATAAACACATCTTTTTCCATGTATTTCTAGTTTATCTCATCGCGGGTCTATCAAAAGTATGTAGGGTGGGTACTTGTTGGATGCAAAATTTAATTTTTCATCCAACAAGTGCCTACACTTGAAATTTGAGTAAACCTATAAGGAGATAACTAAAAAAATACAATTAAAAGTAGTTTTCTTACTTTCCCTTTGAAAATGTATAAATCTTATTTTCATTTTAAATTTCTCCAGGTTACAAATCCTGGGGAAAACCTTCAAGTACTTCCTCTTATTTCAACGATGGTACCTAGGGTAAACATTAGAATATTCAAGGTACAAGTCTAGTCAACAACAGGGCTTGAAGCCGTTACAACAATATACTTGTTATGAGCTCAACATGTCATTTGCGGGAATTGAACCCGGGTGGGGAGGATAACAATCATTCCTCCCAACCGTTTGAGATAAACCCAATTGACATAAATCTTATTTTATCATTTTAACTATTATTTTATTATTTTCCTTAGGAGGCACATTTTAGACCTCACGTTTCCCCTATTGTCAATGTAGCTATTGTTTTGAAGAGCATATTTTTGAACACATCAACGAACCATTAACAACATATGTTTCCAAAGCCCTTTCAATTTTGGACAAAGGCATTATTGTAGGAAGGATTTGATTGTTATAAATCATTAATGCTACCAATATCTATATGAATGCGAATTTTTTAAAATATTTCAATGATAACCACATATTTTTAATAAAGAAATGCAATTTTAAATGTACAAAGAAATACCAAACCTCTATTGAAAACCACCTACCCATACAATAGAAAAAAAATGTATTGAGATGCAATTATAGTGACTTTGACTTGTTATGAGCTCAACATGTCATTTGCGGGAATTGAACCCGGGTGGGGAGGATAACAATCATTCCTCCCAACCGTTTGAGATAAACCCAATTGACATAAATCTTATTTTATCATTTTAACTATTATTTTATTATTTTCCTTAGGAGGCACATTTTAGACCTCACGTTTCCCCTATTGTCAATGTAGCTATTGTTTTGAAGAGCATATTTTTGAACACATCAACGAACCATTAACAACATATGTTTCCAAAGCCCTTTCAATTTTGGACAAAGGCATTATTGTAGGAAGGATTTGATTGTTATAAATCATTAATGCTACCAATATCTATATGAATGCGAATTTTTTAAAATATTTCAATGATAACCACATATTTTTAATAAAGAAATGCAATTTTAAATGTACAAAGAAATACCAAACCTCTATTGAAAACCACCTACCCATACAATAGAAAAAAAATGTATTGAGATGCAATTATAGTGACTTTGACAATCAATTCTTTAAGTTAAAAAAAAAACAAATATTCTTGATATTCAATGTATCACTATGTTGACATTGGAATAGTTGGAAACTCTATTCTTTGAATTTTGAAGGCAACAACATTAGAAACTCAATGCACATTCAAATTTCTATTGCTCATTAGAAAATGATTTGAGAGAACAACACAAAATATTGTCATAAGATGTGCATCCACCTCATTTTGACAAACTAGTCTGTAGACCACCATGGACTCCATAGGATTTTGTTTCTGCCTACAAAGCAACCCTAAAAGTCGTACCTATTAAAATATTATCCGTCCCTTTACTTCAAATACTGATTTTTTTCTAATATGGCATGCCATAAAGTAATTCAAGAATATAATATAATTCTCTATGAATATTGTATTCAAGCAATAAATCTATAAAACCCAAAAAAAAATTGGCCAAAATTGTTATTGCGACAGAGATCCAATTGGAACTACAAGTAAATAAGCCTATCCATATCTAAAGGAATAATAGATACAAAATACTTGAAGAAAATCCTCATTATTTTAATAAATATATATAAATGTGTTTTTAATAATGTGAAATTTGTGTTTTACTAATAATCCTCAATGTTGGCCATCAAGTTTCTCAAGATATCTAACATAATTATTTCTCTGATTACCATATTCCGACCACAAGAAAATTGTTAATATAAATCCATCAAATAGAGTGAAACTCTTAAGATAAAGTATCTATATAATTATTGCTCTGATTACCATATTCCGACCACAAGAAAATTGTTAATATAAATCCATCAAATAGAGTGAAACTCTTAAGATAAAGTATCTATTAATGCAGTAGCAAAACATACATTGGAATTCAAGTTCTATAGAGAAAACATATCAAAAGGATTACTTTGACACTAATTCAACGCACATATTATCCCAAACACCATTTTTGTTGAGGGAAACAAAGAAATACTATGAATAAAAGTCTTCAAAACCCCAAGGGATATCACTATAGATATTATTGCAATAATTGTCTAATCTATCTAGCTAATTAAGAATACCTATAATTGGGAAGATCCCTACTACAAAATTACTAAAGGGCGACTCAATGTTTAAAACTAAATAAGCAAAGAAAAATATAAAAGAATGTATGATTCCCATTCCAATACACTTATTAATACAATATAAAAACTCCATATCACAAACATCCTTTTGAATGCCATATTTTTGAAGGGAGTGAACACCTCCTTAAAACAAAAGTCTCTAAAGGCTTGAGTGTTTTTCCCACAGTTAATTATTATAGAAACCATTTAAATATTTTTACAAGCACTTAAGGCAATTCATTTCCAGAGGAATTCTAGTCACAAAAGAACTAAGGATGAGCTTCATGTTTTGAATAAATATAAATCAATCTAATTTCCGCATTTAGAAATTTAAATTTTGTTGTTTAACAAAGCATAACAAGATGATGAAAATGAAAACAAAACATAGTATTCAAAACTATCATCATTTGGAATCATGAAGTAAGGTTGGCTCATCCAATTCCCTAGAACTAGGTATATCCCCAATCTATCACGAGTATATCAAACATTAACTGTGCAAGGCAACTTGACATGGAAATCTGCACTCCATCATGACCACTTGATGCTCGTACAATATTTGATGCCAAATCACCAATGCAATCCCCCCAAGATAACAATGTTATAGCTAGAAGTAATGGGGAAATTCCAAGGATTGTATGGAACACAACCAACAGAGAAATTGGCTCATCAGCAATTATGTAAAAGCACACGATTCCCATGATGAAACCTCCTACATTCCAAGGGAACAAAAATGTGTGACATGGGTACTTTTTCCTTGTTGCAAATAAAGAAACAATTCTCATTATCAAACCTAACATCCTTACAATAACATATGCACCTTCACCAATTCCTAATGCCTAGATTTTGCAAGGATTCCAAACGGGATTCCAAACGAAAGATAAGAAAATTGGTGCTAACGCAACACTTTCACTTGCAAAATCTTTAGGCCAATGAATCTTTTCATTTTAACAAGATTCAAAGAAGCAGTAGTGTTGATTCATTGTATCAGTATATGTACTAGGATTGTTTTACAAAGAAACTGGTGTTGAAGATGACACCTTTAGGGGTAAGCCATTTATTTTTAAATGTTAGAGTTTAGGTGTCAACATTATGATGGAAGATCCATGATGTAGTCCAAGTACTACTGAAATACTAGTTAAGTGTTGAAGGAGGATTCCTCTTTAGAGGAGTAGCATATAGTATATGCTCTTCTAACCTTTGAGCCTTGAACTCTTCTCACATCCTCTAATTCCCGTCAACATTGAACAAAAATAATTAGAGGGTAGGGGTTTATATCTATAGAAGAATGCAAATGATATCCATGCAAACTAAATTTGAGGAGAAAAAAAAAAACAAATTCAAATGAAATTACCAACCCCATAGTACAATAACTCCATAATTGACATGCACAAGGCACCAAATAACATGAGGATTTCAACCACATACCTGAATACAATGGGAAACCAACTTGTAGGTTGTACAAAACACTTTGCATAGAAAGTAGACAACAATAAACCAATGTGCAGGGTCTGTAGAGCTCTCTACATAGCCCATCTTCCATGAAAAAATTCACAACCCAATGAAATTATCCACCACCCAAGCTTGAGAAGAGACATAACACGAAACCCACATCGTTGAAAAGTGAATCCACAATATAGAAGACTAAAAATAAAACACCATGGAAATTTGAAGGAACAACATATAATCCTAGGAAGATATTGAACATGAAACCCCCACCGTAGTGAAGTGAACCTACAACACAAAATGCTGAGAAGAAAACACCATGACACAACACAAAATCCCAATAAGAGATATAGCACAAAACCCATCCATGGAGAATTGAACCCAGAACGCATAATCTAAAGAAGAAAACATCGTGACCAGCTGAAGGAAATACCACAAAAACATGAGAATATATAGAGCACAAAAACCCCATTGTGGTGAATTGAATCCACAACAAAAAAAATTGAAATAAAAACACCATGGCCTGCTAAAGGCACAACAAAAAAAAAATGAGAAGATAACACCATGACAAACTGTACATTTACTTGAGCACTATCCCACCTACAATTTTTATTACATAACCTACCAAACCACCTCCAAAAAAATTTCAAAGCCTACTAGCACTCAACATCATTCTCCATATAAATATCGATTGAATCTCTAACTCAACCAAGCACATCTGAAACTTTGAAACTGTTGAAATATTATAACTTCGAAGAATATTCTAATTATATTTGATTTATTATTTTATATATCAAATCCCCTTTTATGGATTGATCAAGTTGGGTCTTGTATAAGATCAAATCCCTTTTTGTGGATTGGTCGAACTATATTTGTATAGTGGTATTTGTAAAGTCGACCCCCATTAATTATAAAGTGGTTTTAACCACATATAGGAGAATTCAACTCAACCAAGTGAAGAGACACAACCCTAGTGCCATATCACACTTGTATTTATATGTGAGGTTGGTGTCTCATTTGTACACACTCACTCACTCATCTAGTGCACATATCTTGAAGGCAGTTGCAGTTGCAGGAGGAAGGAGAAGAGAGGCACATGCTAAGTCTTGGTCTGTCTTTGGTGTTTTGGTCTTAGTCTTGGAATTGTATTGGAAATCTATTATCGAGGAAGTTTTTGTTGGGTTTTCTCCCCCATGAGGATTTCCTAGAAAAAAATGTTGTGTACCTTGTGATTGTGTTTATTTCAGTGATCCTCTTTATACTATCATTTTGAAAATGCATTGAATGCTCATGTAATTTGGAATTAACCTAATAAAAACAATAAAAACTTAACATGATATCATATCTAGACTGAATAGAGCATATTTCACGAGGTATATAGATGTCATTGTTGCCATACAAGAAAATTAGGGATTTTTACTGAAGATGAATTTTTGACCAAAAACCACCTTGGGAAGTGCACCCTGCCCTAGTGCATCTTTTGGTACCTTGAATAAACATTTTCAATGGTTGGATTCTCCAAAAATTAAACCCTAGTTTTGACTAGTATTAGAAAGCCAGAAAACTAGGAAACCAGAACCAGTACCAGAAGCACCAGTCCAGAAGTGCACAAGTCCAGTTTCAAAGGGTAAAACTTGGAATTTTCTAAAACAATCATCTCCAACAAACTCGCCCCAGCCTAGTGCATATCTTGGTAAGCTCAATTTCATTTTTTGAGCACTTTCATTTTCTGGTCATTTTCTTAGCTCTAGGTCAAGATGTCTAGAATCACCAACCTTGTTGACAAGCTAGAAGGTGTGGAAAATTTCCGTTCCTAGAAGTACATAATTGGACTCATTATTGAAGAGAATGACCCTACAAAATTCATAAAATAAAATGTATCGGAACTTGAAGAAAATGCAGCCAATGAGAAGTACAAGAAGGATATGATTAAGGCTAAAAGAATAATTGTAGATTCCATTAAATACCACTTGATCCCTCAAGTTTCTTCTAAGAATACTCCAAAAGATATGTTTGGTTCCCTAACTAGAATGTATGAAGGAAAGAACATCAATTGGAAGATGAACTTGAGAACCCAACTCAAGAATACAAAGATGAAAAAAGGAGAAACAATTCAAGACTATTTCTCTAGGGTTTCTCAATTCAAGGAACAATTAGAGGCAATTGGAGACAACTTATATGAATATGAACTCGTGATGAAAAATATTAATGGTATCACAAGACCTTGGGATGCGTTCATCCAAACTATTTGTACAAGAAAAGAGAAACTCCAATTTGACAGTTTATGGGAAGAATGTGTTCAAGATGAAGCAAGAGTGGCCAACCAAGAAGCCGTTTTATTAAGAGATGAATATCAAGCCCTAGATGTTCATGATAAGGGTGGAAAGGGAAATTCTCATTTTCAAAAGGAGACCTACTTTCATAAAGAGCCTCACTCTCCAAAGAGATTCCAAAAATATCATAAGGGTCAAAGAAAGGGAAAATATTTCTCCTCCTACCAATGATATCATTGTGATAAGATGGGACACATTGCTAAGAATTTTCCTACCATAAGGGAAGAATACAAGAAGACAAATAAAAAAAGACATCATGCTCATGCAGTTGAAGATGATGAGCCACCCAATAAGTTGGCTAAAGAAGAGATTGAAGAATGTGTTTTGTTTTCCGCTCTCTCGGGATCTATGACACCTGGAGAGGATACTTGGCTCATATATAGTGGTTCCTCTCAGCACATGACAGATTATAAGAACACTCTCTCCAGCCTTATAGAAAATGACTCCCTCCAGAAACTTTCACTTGGAGATGATTATCTGTACCCAATAAAAGGAATGGGAGAAGGCACCTACAAACTTGATTCAAGAACTTCGATGAGAATGAAGGATGTACTCTATGTACCATGTTTGAAAAGGAACTTACTTTCTATTTCAGCCCTAGATAAGAAAGGTTTCAGTGTTTCATTCATATATGGTGAAGTTCTTATGTGGTCTAAAGGAAAAACTATAGAAGATTCAATTGTTATTGGAATAGAAGAAGGTGGTTTGTCCAAGTTAAAGGGTCAATTAGATGTAGCTTTGACTCACTCTACTGAATTTCCTTGTGAACTTTTGCATATAAGACTAGCTCACATCAACTAAAAATCCTTACCATATGTAAGCAAGGTAGTTAAATCTTTACCATAACTAAAGGTTGATCATGAAGGTGTATGCAAGGGATGTGCACAAGGAAAGAACATAAAGAATCCTTTTCCAAAGAGCGACAGTAAAGCAAAAGAAATTACAAAACTTTTCCACTCATATGTATGCAATTCAATGCCATCAACCTCTATAAGTGGGTATGTATACTATGTATATTTTATTGATGATTACTCATGTAAGACTTGGGTTTATTTCTTGAAGTCAAAAGATGAAGTACTTGGAAAGTTCAAGGAATTCAAAGCCTTGGTAGAAAACCTCTCCAAAAGGAAAATCAAGATACTCAGGTCTGATAATGGAGGAGAGTACACTTCAAATGAATTTGGAATATTTTACAGAGATGCCAAGATTAAGAGGGATCTCACCACTCCCTATAATCCTTAACAAAATGGTATAGCAGAAAGAAAGAATAGAACGATTATGGAAGCAGTAAAGACTATGATTCACGATCAAGATCTTCCAATGCACTTATGGGATGAGGCATCAAGAACAATAATATATGTCCAAAATGAATTATCCCATAGTGCACTTGGATTCAAAATTCCCTAAGAAATGTTCACCGTAAAGAATCCATAAGTAATCCATCTCAAAATATTTGGTTTTCCAGTATTTGTAGACATTCCAAAAGAAAAGAGAACTAAGTTGGATCCTTTAGGAAAGAAGGGAATATTTGTTGCATACTGTGAGGTATCTAATACCTTCATAATTTACATACCAGATTACCATCATATTAAGATCAACATAGATGTAACCTTTGATGAATATGCAACTCTCAAAAGATCAAGGAAATTCCAACTTGAAGAAGAACCTATAGCTCCTAGAGTTGCAGAATTCATAAAGAAAGTTGCAATTACCCCTAATGATCAGATCCCAGAAAATCTTGATATGATAAAATCTCAAGAACCTCCTTGTATGACGATCTCTCACAAAGGAAATCTAGCTTGGGAGAAAGAACTTATTCATGATGCAGAAAAGTATGGTGCCCTAGAAGGAACCATGAGACAAAGAAAGAAACCTAATCCATTCTCCATCTATATGGCCTTGATGTGCGATCTTGTAGAAAAGGAACCTACCTGCTTTGAGGAAGCCGTTCAGAAGAAAGAATGGATGGACACCATGACCGAAGAATACCAGTCCATTATGAAGAATGATGCATGGGAAGTAGTTCCCAGACCAAATAACAAAGATGTGGTATCTTACAAGTGGATATACAAAATAAAACATACAACAAACGAAAGTATTGAAAAATATAAGGCAAGATTTGTGGCTCGTGGATTTTCTCAAAAGGAAGGTATTGACTCTGAAGAATTTTTTTCTCCTGTAGCCAGATACACTTCTATCAGAACCATCATAGCTCTTGCAACCAAAATGAAGTGGAAGTTACACCAGATGGATGTGAAAACATCTTTCTTAAATGGTGTTATTGAAGAAGAAGTGTATATAGAACAACCACAAGGGTTTGAAGATGAAAATAGAAAGACTCATGTCTGCAGGTTGAAGAATGCTTTGTATAGGTTGAAGCAAGTTCCTAGAGCTTGGTATGGCATAATTGATAGTTTCATGACAAGATTGGGATTTAACAAAAGTAAAGCTGATCCTAACCTTTACTTCAAGGTTATGAATGATGAGCCAGTTATATTGCTACTATATGTGGATGATTTATTCTTAACATGAGAAGAAAATATCATCACAGATTGTAAGAAGAAGCTTGTCGCTGAATTTGAGATGAAATACCTAGGCTCGATGCATTATTTTTTAGGTCTTGAAGTTTTGCAGAGCCCAAAGAAGATATTCCTTAACCAAGGGAAGTATGCAGTTAACATATTGAAGAGATTTGACATGTTGGAATGTAAAGCCATGAACACACCCATGGAAATGAATTTGAAGCTCCTGGTTGATACTTCGTCAGAGTTGGTTGATGCTACTCTATAAAGATAGGTTATTGGTTTGTTGATGTATCTGATGAATACTATGCCAGATATATGATTTGTTGTGAACACCTTGAGTCAGTATCTAGTGGAGCCCAGACATGTTCACCTTGTAGCTTCAAAGTATGTGATGAGATACCTTAAGGGTACGTTGGATTATGGTCTCTGTTATACTAGATATTATGAATTTAGATTGCATGTATATACTGATTCAGTTTGAGTTGGAAGTGCTTCAGATAGAAAGAACACTTCAAGATGTTGTTTTAGTTTGGGTTTAGCCATGACTTCATGGAAAAGAAGGAAGCAATCCAATATTTTTCTCAGCACGAGAGAAGCAGAGTACATTGCAACATGTTCCGCCAGTTTTGAAGCCATATGGCTTCAGAAGTTGTTGATAGGTATGTTCGATATGGAGATGGAATCCATTTTGATTCTATGTGATAACTAGAGATGTATAAAGATGAAGGAGAACCCAATTTTCCATGATAAGTCAAATCACATAGAGATCCGATACCACTACATTCATGATATGGTGTAGAGGGGAGCTGTAAAGCTCCAATATGTTGGCACATATGAGCAAGTTTTAGATGTGATGACCAAGCCTTTGTCTCGCATGAAGTTTGAGTACTTCTGAGACAAGCTTGGTGTAGTCTGAAAGGACCTCCCTTGAAAGGGGGAGTTATTCTAATGATACTATGGTATCCTGACCAACAATGGGTAGCTCCGTTAGGATTTTATATCCTAGGGGATTGATCATCCATGGGAAGATACCGAAGGTCTGGTAAGGATGGTTTGTTAGAGTACCTATGCATGTATATGCTAGTTGTGGTTAGTAGTGGTAGCTCCGTTAGGATTTTATATCCTAGGGAATCTTATGATTCCTGGGAAGATCCCGAAGGTCCTTTAAGGACGGTATGTCAGAGTACCACGTGGTAGCTTGTTAGGATTTTATATACTAGGGAATATTATGATTCCTCGAAAGATCCTGAAGGCCTGGTAAGTATGTTCATTCAGAGTACCACAAATGTTGTTGTTGATGCACCTGATTCATTCTTTTGCCACATGTTGATGATGTTGTTGTTCTAGCCTCATGCTATTGATGATGTTGTTCTAGCCTCGTTCTGTTGATGATGTTGTTCCAGATTTGTGTTGTTGATGTTGTTGTTGTTCCATATTCGTGCTATTGATGTTGATGTTTCAACTTCATGTTGTTGATGATGATGATGTTACTCCAACTCCATGTTGTAAACGATGATGATATTGATGACGAGAATTTTTTTTGATGATTTATAAATATGCAAATCAGGGTTCCAGATGATGATGATGATATTTCCCTCTCCTTCTCTTGATGATGTTGTATTGAGTCATGTCAATAGAATAACCTTCTCATTAAGGGGGAGTGTTGAAATATTGTAACTTCGAAGAATATTCTAATTATGTTTGAGTTATTATTTTATAGATCAAATCCCTTTTTGTGAATTGATCAAGTCGAGTCTTATATAATATCAAATCCCCTTTTGTGGATTGGTCAAAATGTATTTGTATAGTGGTAATTGTAAAGTCTATCCCTAGTAATTATAAAGTGGTTTTAACCACTTCTAGGAGAACTTGGCTCAACCAAGTGAAGAGACACAACCGTAGCACCATATCACACTTGTATTTATATGTGAGGTTGGTGTCTCATTTGTATACACTCACTCACTCATCTAATGCAAATATCTTGAAGGAAGCTGCAGTTGTAGGAGGAAGGAGAAGAGAGGCGCATGCTCAGTCTTGGTTTGTCTTTTGATCCAAATGGATCCAGGAAGGCATAAACACCAAAGTTCTCAGAATCAGGCGACCAACACCATTGCGTAGGGCTCTTCGTGTTGATTCTGACCATATATTTTTTTTATGAAAATGGGCACCGTATGCGAAAGTTATCACGATCTGAAGATCAGGTCAAACAAACAAAAACAAGTCAAAGTCAAAGTCAACAGATAAAAGTCAATGGTCAAAGTCAACGAATCACATCACGAGTACGTCATGCTGACATCAGCATGAAACGTGGAAGCACTAGAGGCTGACATGTGGAAAATCATTTTTGGAATTTTCATGGATGACTTGGACTAGTACGAAAGTGACACATGGCACTATACAAACACGACACGTCGAAGGGTCGTACGATGATGTGGCAGTCGTACGGATGACACATGGAAAATGACTGTGTAACAGTGATGTGGCTCGGGCCAATGGTGAGGTGACACATGGCCCAATGAGGAGATGACATGTGGCACCTTCTAGAAGGCCAAATCTGGTGGATTCCTCCAAATCTGGAGGTTCCATCAAATCTGGAGGAGATCCTCCAAATCTGGAAAAATTTCGCTAAATCTCGCTGACTGTCGCTAAATATAGCTAACTGTCGCTAAATTTGGCATATTCTGGATTATTTAGCAGGGCATAGAAATTAAAAAAAAAAAAATTTGGCACACAAATCGAGACTATACAGACTGTATGGATCTGACGGGGTGCAACATTGGGATTCATGCCAAGGGGAGGTCCTGAGGGACTGTTCATAAGAAGGTCGACTTTATACTCAAAAGTTGTAGAATTTCGAGGGGATTCTGAATATGGATTCTATTTTTGCATTCGTGTAGAAGAACGGAAAAGTGATTCCAATTACCAAGGTGTTGAGCCAAGCATAGCCAACTTCATACTCAAAAGTCTCAGAATTTCCTATTTCGGACAATGGTGATGTCTGTTTCTGTCTAGAATTTGCAGTTCTGAACGATGGTTTTGGGAGCTGTTATGTAATCCTTTCTTTTGTATTCTTAAAGTATTGAAGATTAATAAGAAGCCTTTCCCACTGAGACAAAGGCCCGGAGACATAGGCAAACTTGTGTCGAACTCTGTTATCAATCTTGGTGTTATGGTTTGTTGTTTTTAGTTCTTATATGGCTGCCAAAAATGCCAATCATTTACCATATAAGAAGTTTATGAGTTGATTTTTAAGATTACAACAATTGGTTTGACATGTAAAATTGGTGATGGTTATGATTCTAGAAGTAAATTGTTTCATATAAGGGTCATAATGAAACATACTAAGATCGATAAATTGATAGATAGTGGATATCGATCTAACTTAATTATAGAATAAGTGGTTAAGAAATTGGGATTAAGTACTAAGATGCAACACAAACCCTATTCACTAAATTGGATAAGCAAAGATCACAAATTGCCCATAACAAATCAATGTATCATAAAGTTTGCAATTACATCTAAGTATGTGGATGAAGTAATATGTGATGTGGTGCCACTAGAAACATGTGGAATGGTCTTAGGAAGCCCTTATTTATATGATCACAAAGGAATATTTTACATGGAACATAATCAATATCACTTATTTAAGAAAGGTAATGAATATGTTGTACATGCTCATCGTATAAAAGCAAATCTATCTCTTCTAATAATGGAACAATAAAAGGACGTAGCTTATGCAAGCAATACACCTATAATTGTGCCAAGTAAAGCAGTTGATCTTAAGCATGAACATGATATGGTTGTAGGATTGGAGTTCAATCATACTTTTCTTCAAGATAAGTTAATTTTGTGCAAGCCCATCAAACATAATGGTTCATTTGCATTCATATTTATTATATTATTGTTGCTAATGTTTTCTACATGGATGGTAGTGGATTTAGTAAGATGTGAACGAGTTCAAATGGCTAACAATATGCTTTTGGTTGTCATGGTTATTATGTAATTGATTATGATGCGACAAGTGCACATGACAAATTTTAAAGACAAAGGACAAGTGGGGAGGCCTATCCTGCACTTGATGACTGGTTAATATCCCTTTGGAGGACCAAAAGGTCTTAGTGGGGAGGTGTGATCCAAATGGATCCAGGAAGGCCTAAAAATAAAATTTCTCGGAATCAGATGAAACTAGTGCCATTGCGTAGGGCGCGTCGTGCCGATTCTGACCATATATTTTTTCTTAAAATGGACATCATATGTAGAAGTTATCGCGATCTGAAGATCATGTCAAACAGAAAAAAAAAAAAAAATCAAAGTCAAAGCCAACAGGTCAAAGTCAATAGATGACATCAGTAGTACGTTATGTTGATGTCAGCATGACATGTTATTATGTAATTGATTATGATGCGACAAGTGAACAAGACAAATTTTAAAGAGAAAGGAGAAGTGGTGCAAGATACTAGATATATAAAATATACAGAGCAGAAATAAAATGCTAGAAATGGCAGAATGACAATAAAATATCCAGCATAATCTTCAGAATACAAAGAAATGATACTCGAAATAGCAATAGAAAAGCACTTTGATTCAGAAAGAAATGTTCACAGGCCTCTTCGAGGGGGCAACCTCCAGTCGAGCAGTGCTATGTTACAATAATCTCCCAGCTAGGGTTCTCA
>SNQJ01S0058589.1:25105-60875 GCA_010110895.2 Picea sitchensis
ATGATATGTCCACCATAGATTTGGGCGCCACGATCAGGACCATTGATATGTGCAAGGAGCATAAGTGGGGAGAAGAAAACACATGCACCGGGGAAAAACTTAGGATATATGAATTTTATGGGGTTTTCCAAGGTTTTTCAAGTAGACACCACCATAGGGCTTGACCAAACGGTCTTTTCAAGCATCTGAAAACATGGTGCAACATTTACATCAAGCTGGTTTTATTAAAATGAAGCAACAAAGCAACTAGCCTATATTCTAACCTAGCTTCCTATGACAATTAACCCAGATTAGACTGTTGGGTTAAGAAATTACTCTACCCTGGGGCTATCTGACTAGGATTAGACAGTCTAGCCAGATTTATGCACTAATCTAACCTAGACAATTTGGCTAAGATTAAACTGTTTAGCCAAACTCATTCACTACCCCATCAACATCAATTTAAAAAGAACTTGGCCATGCTTGAAAGGTATGGACCAAGTTACTATTATTGCATGGGGCTTTTATTGAAATTCTTTTATGCCCTCCTTTTTTTCTTTTTTTTTTTCTTTTCTTTTCTTTCTTTTTTCTTTTTTCTTTTCTTTTCTTTTTCTTTTCTTTCTCTTTTTTCAAATTATTTGCAGAATGAAAAATCATTTGTCAACAAAAACATTAGAGACAGATAATATCCCAGCCACCATTTGATCCTATAACTTATAGGGTGATAACACAACCATCTGAATTCTTTCCTATCATTGTCCCATTTCCTCCTCTTCTTTTTGTACAACGCGACCCATGGTTGTGTTTCCTCCAAATTGTAAAGAATTAATTTATTGATGGAATTAATTTTTGAATTTGTTGATGTATATATTCATGAAATCAAACCGACATATAATACATATGAGATCAAAATATATATTATGAAGTTCAGTGTGAATAGTTACTATGTAGAAATTTGACAAACGATAAGTCACTTACTCTTTATCAAGCACCTTTTTCCATTTATTTGGAGAAGCTCCCATTCTCTTTTTTCTTCATCCCTTTCGTCATCCCAAATCACCGCACCTGGTGTGTTGTTGATCTTCTTGATGTAATCACTAGAATAATAGAAATACTCATATGATATGTACCCCTATTCCATATACCCCTCGGGTTTTTCCCTTTGTCGAACAAATCCTTTCAATTTCTTCATGTACCTCTCTAAGAAAAACATCCAACGATAGGACACCACTCTGACTAATTCAACCTCATCTACTAGGTGAATTAGAAGATGAAAATGTAAGTCCATGAAACTCGTTGGTGGTTCCTTCTCAAACATACAAACAATCTAAACTATCTCGTGACGCCACCATGGAATGCTAGCCTTATGAATCTCCTTTCATGTTATCCAACATACAAAGGAGGATAATTTAGATATGGCACATCGTAGGTCATGGGGGAATTCATGTTTCACACACCCACACACGAGTAGAGGATAATGACACTACAAATTAATCACATACAAAATAAATTATATTTTATCTGATGGCATAAAAATTAAAAAAAATAATAAAATCATGTTTTGACATACATACTCTTAGAAGGTTTAAATTGTCATGTGATTTCAACCCCGATAAATGGTATTCCACAGTGAAGTTTCATTGTAGTGAATAACCAAATAAATAAGGCACATTCACACCCAATATAACTTCATTTTCCAAATAAATATCATCTTTCTTCAAAATCCTTGGGACATCACCTTCTTTGAAAGACCAAGAAGGACCAACCTCTCCTCTACTTTCTTGTTTTGGCCAATGTTTCTTTTTTATTTTTGAAGAAATAAGATCTCTCCTAATAGCCAATGTGGCACTTTATTTTGATTATATGTTCCTCCATAAAGAATATGAAACATTTTTAAATATATGCATGGTATCTAGTAAGTGGGCAATCTTAAGATGCTGCCAATATGGAAGCTCATAAAAGGCAGATTTCCTTTTCATCCTAGTGGGAAATTTCTCAACATAGGTGTCGAATAATTCTGGATTATCGAACATAGGATCCCCATTTGAATCAAATATTTATGTAATATCCTTCTCCTTCTCTCTCTCATATGCTATAATCCATTATCCTGGTGTCATTATTGCAACCATTTGGGTTCTCTCTGATTTACCATTGAAAGTGGATGTTTCTCTTCTGTAAGGGTGTTGTTCTAGGAGGAATACCCTGGAGTAGTCATACACTAGATTTTGTAGGTGGTTGGCCCACCTAGCCTTCAGAGAAGGTCCACAACATTTACATCCATGATACCCCTTTGTTACAAGACCTACAAAATTATTAATGTATACAGATCACATTAGCATTGAAGATTAGAAAAATTGTAATGATTTTAATATTCCAAACAATATCGTTACATATATAAACAAATCAATAAACATGTGATTTACCAGAGAAATCTCCTAAGCTTGGAAAATCATGTGTGGTGTAAGCACAATTTCCTACAAAGTAAAAATCCTCTCAATCGTGATGGGTCTTGATACATCATATACATGTATCCCTTACCATAATTCCTTCAATTCATCTACCAATGGTTGTAGGTATACATCCATATTTTTGACTTATCTTCTACCAGGGACTATAAGAGCCAACATAAGATGTTCATTCTTCACAGACAACCACGGGGGGATATTGTTATTGATCACTACTACAGGTCAAACATAATAATTTGTGTTTTGGAAGGAATATGGGTTGACGCCATTTGAGGCTGTGCTAATTCATAGACTTAATACTTCATCCTTGAATTTTTCGGGTCATGTGTCCTCTTTATTCTTCATGGCTATTTAATCTGTTGGGATTCACATAACTCCTGACTCACTTATGTTCATGGCATGCCATCCATGCAACATCGCTAATTATTTTCAATGAAAGAGCCTTTGAATCCTTGGGATTATAGGCACGTGCTTAAATATCTTATGAGGAGGACCATGTGATTTACCCTTTTTGTTTTATTTATGGTACCTTCCATGCCCACATTTTGGACATATCTCTTTGTCTGCATATTCTCCTCTATATAGAATACAATCATTTGGACATGCATGATATGATATGTACTCAACACCCAACATTTTCAACATTTTATTTGTCTCTTTGTAGCTACTGGGCAAGACATTATCACTCAGAGTAATCTTCTCTTTGAATAACCTGTAGTTAGTGGGAAATAGAAATCTACAATGTCATTTAACGTTCATAAAATTGATCATTTTTAATGTTGATTATGTGACACAATTTCTCAAAATATTATAATGGACTTGATGTTTAGTTACCTAAATATTTCCTAGAAACATGTGTTTGACATGCCAAACTTTGCTTTAAAGTTGTACAGTAACTGGGTAGACTTTGACTGGATAGGTCCAAATAGAAGGGTGGTGGAAGCAGATTTCAGGCTTTCGAAAAAGGTATCAGTGATATGAGAATCATCCCCTAGCTCATAGTTTTGGAATGCATATAAAAAAATTGTCTCCATGGAAGTCTTATCTCGTAAATAATCATCCATACAGACCTATATTTGATTGACTCCATTGACAACTTGTGAAGAACTACTATTGATGTAGTCATTCCTAATTACTAAAACTGGACATAGTGGAAATTGAATAGATGGTTGATTCAACCATTCTTGGTATGCTTCCTCTCTAAGTTGTTCTCTTATTGCATCCTTCTCTCGATTTGGCATTGTAGTGGGGTGCAATGGAAGATGATAGGTAGGTTGCTCATCATCAAAATCCTAATTTCAAAAATATTGAAAATTAGTGAATCGATGATATTAGTAAGCACAATGTAATTGGTTTGTTCAAATTACATTATACCAAAACATTATTACCATCGTTGACCCAAGATTGCAGCTGGAAGATGGAATGTTACAATTGGCAGGGTAAAGCAGCTGCCCATTTTCATCTACCAACGGTTTGCGATATGTTGCTTCTGATAAGATATTCTGACTTTTTTGAAATGGTGGAATATTTTCTTCATCTGAACTCGATTAAGAATTAGGATCCTCCTAATTTGGATACATTTTTATTCAAATTGACAAAGATAAAAAAAAAAATCAATTGGATAATCAAAATATAAATAAAATTTGAACTTACTGGAGATGGAAAGGGAGAAATCCACAATGGAATTTGAGCAATATGGAACGAGATGGAATTTGAATAATTGGTCATTGGATATTATAAGCTTTTCTCCCTGCATTTGGGAAAAATCAACAATAATTTTTTAAGAATAAGGCGACTTTAAGCGGAAAATGTATACTATGAAGTATTGCAAGTCATGTGGATTCATCCTAAAAGATAATTGAAGATGAATATACTATTTTATACGCAAACAAAAATTCATATAATTGTTAAAGCATAATGGTGCACTTATTTAAAGAAAGCACAACAATCTGTCTATAAAAATATAAAGCACCAAGGAATTTAATTACTAACCGCACCAGTTCTCAAGATTTGAAACAAATAAAAAAAATTATATGATATTGTTGCTCCAAAAAAATTTAGCAACCGCTTCTTTATCTAACCAAATGCACCGGTGGTTAGAAAAAATATAAAAAAAAAGAATGACTTTGTTTTTTTACAATTGAAAAATGAGCGGGAATTCATTTTTGGAAAACATAATTTCATAAAATCCTTTAAGTAGTAATAAGCTATTCACTATTTCATTATTTTGTCAAAATTTACAGGGTAGAGATTTGCAAGAGAGACATACCAGGGAGCACTGTGGAGCAACAGAATTATTCAGAAGATCATAATTTGAAGGGTATGGTGATTCACTCAAAACCCTTTTGGAATAACAAAATCATTCAGGAGATCAGAATTTGAAGGGTTTTGTGATTCAGTCGAAACCCTGTATAATGAAAATTTTAAATTTTACTATTGATTTTAATAATAATTTTTTTTACAATTTCTATCCCTATTTAGATTTAATTAAAATTCAAAAAATAAAAATCACACTTATCTTAAGCCCTTTCTTCTTCTTTATTATGTGACTACAAAATTTCACCTTAGGTTTTAAATCCCTCTATCACTTCACAATTAGGGCTTTTCATTTTAGGAATTTTAGATTTAATGGGTTTGTGTTTCTATATATAAGGAATTTGGCATGTAATGCAAGGAAACCACTTATTGCATCAGATCCAAACACTCTCAACCCTGTCACATTTTTTTTTAAATGGTTTCTCTTTATCATTGCGTTGATTTGACTATAACTCACCAGTGCACTCAATGATAAAACACATTGAAAATGTTGTAACAAATTTTTATTTTTTTTAAATTGTTCATCGGTGTGTAATTTTTATTTTTTTCCGTTCATGGTATTTTTTTGTTTTCACTTTTTACTCTAGTCGTGGTGCTTTTATCGATACATATCGCACTGGTTTTTTTTTTTTTAGCTAAATATCCCTGACTTGCAGGATTGGCTTGTGGTTGAGATGCCACAACCCAGGGGAATCTAAGCCGTCAAAATCACCTGGGGATCGCACCCAGCCTAGATCGCACTAGCGCTTGATATGGTTGGATTTGAGGTGTCCCCAGAGGTTTCAAACTGGTGACTTCACTTACAAAGTTCCTTAACAGCACACTCCCTCACCGACTTCTCTACATCGCGGGAACAATACATATCGCACTGTTATAATTTAAAGTATTTTTTAAAAAATTATGTTTTCTTGTCAGTGTGTTTCCTCTATCGAACACACTGGTCCTTTCATATTATTAAAGTGCACCGAAAGCCAGTTTTTTTTTTTTTTTTGCTGAAAATTATTTGATTTATTTATAAAATATATTTAATATCTTCTATATTGAATTGCACAAGTTGTATATTGATAAAAAAAATGTGTGAGAATATTTCAAGTAACAAAAATTCCGATCGGCACAAAGATAGCACATCCAAAGAAGCAAAAAATGTAAGTTCTTTATAAATTCTATACAAAATTAATATGTTTGAACTATATGTAAGTTTAACTAATATGTATTGGTTAGTGTGTTTCATGCAGAGCCACAAAATGAGGAAGCTCGATAAGATTGTTTGTGATCTAAGTGGAGAAGAGTGTAAAAGCTTGATGAAAAAATTGCAAAAGGATGAATCAGGTGAATGAAAAAGTACTATTCAATATGAGTTCTTTTTTGAATTTTCATTAATAATATACTTGAAAATATTAGATAACATGTTTCAAAAAATCTATTAATTCACACATGTTTAATGTTCTACAGGGACCAACTACAAAGGAACGAAATGTCGTCGTAAGAAAATAAAAATTATAGAAGATGTAAATGATGATGAATTCATCCTTAATTCATATGGCATGGTGTTGGAGGTTAATGAAAGGGGGGGGAACTTTTACAGAACTATGAGGGATATAGTGGAACAAACATATAGACACACTTTCCACTTACAATATAGAAATCAATCCAATGATTCCAAGAACTAGGTTATATCTAAACTACAGGAAGTGTTTCCATAGCAATGGTTAATGGGACCTGTCAAACTTGCAATAGAAAAAACATACAACAACAAAAAAGAATCATTCAAAAATAAATATTCCTAAAAATGTTTTTCTATAATATGTATATATTACTACAAATCATTCCTTTCTTAATTTCATTTTTTTTATATTTAGTTTTCATATATCAATATAAAAATAGTTTATTGTCATGTTATTTTTTTCAAGAAGATTATGAAAATCCCAAAGGATCAATGAGTTGATATCTGAAATATGTGAGTAGGAATGTCCAAAAAAGAGTACAAGGAGATGGTCAATGAAATGGACATAATTGCATCGCAGGAGGAACCATATCAACAACAACATGTTTCAAATGTATGAAATCATTGAATTTTTTTATTAGGTACATATAAATAAATAATTTAGCATTAAATATTAATTTTCAACTATTTTCCCGCAGAAAAGAAAACAAAATGGAACACATTCAACACATAAAACAGGATGACAAGGAAGAAAAGTTTTGATATAAAAGTTTGTGAGTAATTGTTATTTCCTTATAACATCTCAAGAATTCATTTTTTGTATATTTTAAGTTGTTTTACAACATCCATCCTTGAATGTCTTCAAACAAGTGCTAACATACAAAGAAGATCCATCAGAAGAATTGATTAACATTGGTTTAAGTATGGGTTTTGAGTATATTTTGGCATATCAAAAATTAATTGTGGAATTTGCATTTCATACCAGGAAGGATTATAAAGAGGCCAACAAGATCTTGAAACATTCTACCTTTGAATTTGTTGGTTCATGGAAATACGATCCCATAGAGATTATCACCAACAAGAAACTGAGTTTGGTAGAGGGACTAGGTGATATAAACATGAGGAAAGGCATGAAATTCATGTGAAGGATAATAAGCACAAGTGGGAATTTTCTCAATCTCTAGCTCAATATGCATAGAATGTTGGTAAGCCCATATGAGAGGCCATTCCTATGTCAAGTCAGAATGTTTTTCACCTTTGGAATATTATTCTTTTTATAGTTCATAGAGATTCACTCTTCCTCCTATTAATTATGAATTTAGATATTTGCTATCAGAAAAAGGAAGCAAAGGGGGAATTGCGATTCAACCCACTCAAGAGAGGTGCCTTGTGTGAGATGAGGAAATAACTAGCTAAATTTGTGGAGAAATATGGTGATATCCTTTGGGATGAGATATTCAATGATATTTATGACAAGTATCATGAAGATAACCCAATTAAAAATGAGGAGTCATTGCATTCAATCATTGGAAAAAAATTAGAAAGAACCCCTCATCAAGTTCATGGTGAAGAGGTAGCTTCTAAGGAAATCTGTACAACCCCAAGGATTGGGAAGACTAAGAGATACATTGAGACAAAGTCCATGAAAAGGGTTACATTTTCTAAAGTGTATATGATGATGTTGCATATGCGATATAGTGGTGTTGTGGGAATTGGAAAGTATGTACAAGGTCCATGGATAGTTCTTGTCACCATCAAACACCCTAAATTTTAAGGGTTCGAAGGTAATAAATCTACCACTAACATAGGTAGGGATGATTTATCATATACGTTTCATTGTTCTACTACAACTCTTCTAGTAGAAAATGATCCTACAAAATATCTTAATTTCCTAGTGGTGGAGGTGATCAACATTATGAGAAACAAGTTCTAGATCAAACTAAAGGTAATGATCTTCCACCTAATGAGCATGTTTCCCACTTGGGGAATGTTTCTTCCTACAAAGAAGATCTTCCACCTCTTATTGAAGGAGGGGTTGAGGATGATGATAAATATAAATATGATCAAAAAAGGAAGAGAGATAAATATTGATCCTGAAGAGGAGCCTAACTCAAATAGGTCAAAACTGAGGGAGAAGTTGGTGAATATTTTTTTGATATTTATTAACTAATTTTTCATAATTTATCACTTAGGACATTCTCTCCATCAGCCTTGAGTGCAGTGGTTAACCCGAATGATATTGTTGATATTGAGTATTCCCTATCATTCGATGTTCTACTAAGTTTTTATTGGATCCTATGACTAGTGTGATGCTTCCCTCGTCCTCTATTAATCATCCCTTGTCATTGGTTTCCTCCACTACTTTTGTCGTGGTGTCAAGCCTTGAGTAAAAAATTTCATACGACTCCTTTTCATCCTCCTTCTATAGTACATTCTCATTTTTTTTCTCAAACTTACCTTGAAAATTCTCCATTAGCACAGTCAAAACCAAATATTTATATCTTCAAGGACTTGTCCATTAATGAATCAAGGGATGAGGAATGTGAAATAAATAACCTTCATATTCATGATCATAATGCTCCTTCCTTCATTAGACTCAGATATTTTATGAATTGTGAGACAAATACTTCAACCATAGCTTCTTTGCAATCGAAATTCTCTAAGACTCAAGGTGAGATTTTAATTGATGATTACAAAGTGAAACAATCTAAAATTGGCTAGAAGGATTCACAAGCTATTGACAGGATTGAATTTCATAAAGATAATATTTATAATGTTTATAGTGGATATATAATATCTATATTGAAGGAAGGGATGAGGGTTTCCAAATAGAATCAACAATTGATAGAGGAATCTAGTTTCCTAAAAATTAAAATCAAGTCACTAGAGAATAAAGTTGGACAACTTAATTCTATCTTGGTGAAGAATTTATCCCTTGTTGACAAAGAAAATAAATCTTAAGAGTTATTGGAGGAAAAGGATAGATAAATAAAGAAGTTGAAATCCAAGCCAACAACTAGGGTCATTGATCCTCTAAAACATCTTACTATGTATGTAATCATTACAACTAGAGATGATTTGGTTTGCCAACATGTTTTTTGAAAGATTAGGTCATAAACAATTAGAGCTAGATGCTTTGAAGAGTGTGTTGGAATATGAAAATATTATTTTTACCTAGACTTAGTTGGAGGTGGAAAGGTTCAAGGTTTCCTTGAGAAAAAAGGATATGGAAATTTTGTCAATTAAGGGAATCTCAAGAGGAAAATAATTGTGGTTTATATGTCGCCAGATTAGGGATAAAAATAGGTCTTGTATTTAAATTCAAAGTTTAATGATGATGATAAGGTGATAGGGTTGAAGAAAGATAAAATAATATCCTTAAAAGAGGATATTGAGAGAAAAGAGGTCAAGATTAAGAAGGTCAAGATTATGAGATGTCATTTTTTTCTGGATTATGTACATAATCAAAGTCATTCATCTATGACAATTTCCCATGAGTTTCATTCACTAATGACCAATTTCTTATGAGTTTGAAATTTTTATAGTTCACTTAGAAATCATTGCATCATTTTATGCTCGTAGGGGTGAATAAGTGGGATTGAAACTAGTGAAATGAATCACATGGTATAAAAAATCACCTATGGGACTTCACCTAGTAACCAATATTTCCCAAGAAGGTCACTGATCGCAAGACTCCTCTACCTCAAGCATGATTAGCCATGGATTTTTTCTCCATAGTCAAGCTCACTTATATTCCTACCCAATTTGAAAAACCTTATCCAGTATTATGCCTTATGGTCAATCAAATCCATACACTGTATTTAAGAATGAGGGAGGCTTCCACAGTCTAACATTATGAGATATCATTTTTTCTAGATTAGTTGTATATTCAAATTCATTCATCTATGAACATTTCCCATGAGTGTCATTCACTAATGACAAATTTGTTATGAGTTTGAATAGCACACTTAGCACTCATTGCATCAGGTGATGCTCACAAGGGTGAACAATTGGGATTGAAACTAGTAAAATGAATCACACGGTGGCAGTCATCACTTTCGGTACTTGCACCCAGTCAATAGGATTTATCGAGAAGGTCACCCATCCCAAGACTCATATAGCTAAGTTCACTTAACCATGTATTTTTTATCCATAATCAAGCCCACTTAGCTTACTACGTTGTTTGAAAAAACCATAAAAAGTAGTGTGCCTTATGAACTATTCTATCAGAGTGTCATACTCTTTTTTTAAGAATGAGGGGGGATTCGAAAATCCAACATTATGCGATACCATTTTTCCTATATTAACTATGTATTCAAAGTGATTCATCTATGACTATTTCCCATGAGAATCATTCAGTAATGACCAATTTCTCATGAGTTTGAATAGTGTACTTAGCATTCATTACATCAAGTATGGAGCTTTAATTGAATAGTTCATAAGGCACAATACTTGTTAAGTTTTTGCAAATGGGATAGAAAGCTAAGTTGACTTGGCGATGGAGAAAAACTCCATGGTTAAGTGCACTTGAGCTAGAGGAATCTTGGGATGGGTAACCTTCTCAGGAAGTCCTAGTTTCTAGGTGTAGGTATTAGAGGTGATGATTGACACTATGTGATTCATTTCACTCTTTCCAATCCCACTTCCTCACCCCTGTGATTGAAGAGTTTATATAGCACGATAGTTTCTAAGGTTTTTCAAATAGGATAGCAAGATAATGGACATGGATATGGAGAAAAACTCCATGGTTAAGAACACTTGAGACAAAGGAGTCATGGCATAGGTGACCTTACCAGGAAGTCTCGGTTACTGGGTGTAATTCCCAAAGGTGATGATTGACATTGTATGATTAATTTCACTTGTTTCAATCCCACTTCTTCACCCATATGAATATCACTTGATGCAATGAGTACTAAGTGGACTATCCAAACTCATGAGAAATTGGTTATTGGTGATTTTTTCTCATGGGAAATGTTCATAGATGAATGAATTTGAATAAGTAGTTAATCCAAAAAAATGACATCTCATAATGTTGGACTATAGTAGCCCCCCTCATTCTTAAATAAAGAGTATGGAGCTCTAGTTGAATAGTTCATAAGGGACAATACTTACTAAGTTTTTTCGAATGGGGTAGCTATGTGGGATTAACTATGGAGAAAAAATTTGTGGTTAAGCATGGTTGAGCTAGAGGATTCAAGGGATGGGTGACCTTCCCATGAAGCCTTGGTTATTGGATGAAAGTATTAGAGGTGACCTTCCTAGGAAGTCTTGGTTATTGGATGAAATTATTAGAGGTGATGATTGGCACTGTGTGATTCATTTCATTGCTTTCAATCCCACTTATTCACCCTTATGAGCATCCCCTAACACAATGAATGCTAAGTAAAATATTCAAACTCACGATTAATTGATCATTAGTGAATGACATTCGTGAGAAATGGTCATAGTTAATTGACTTTGAATATGTAGTTAATCCATGAAAAATGATATCTCACAATGTTGGGCTTTGAAAGGCCCCCTCATTCTTAGGGCAGGCTAATATTAGTCATAATGAACTAAAAAATAAGTTAAAATCATTCAAGAATGAAACTAATATGCTTGAGGAAAAGTTAATTGTTGCTTTGAGAGAAGCGACTAGTGAACAAAATTTTATTATATAAACGAATTTGATGTGGTGTTCACTTGTTTGAGAATAATAAACACTATCTCTATTGATTTCCTTGTTAGTATGAACATAAATGACAACATTCAAGTCTCAATTGATGCCAAGAGTGTAACGACCCCATTCGTTATGACTACATGTGACACAAAGCAAGAGCATTTTTTTTTTTAAGAAAGAAGGCAACAATGATAGCAATTAATGAACACAACTTGACGACGAACACAATGCATGCAGATCAGGCAACAGACAACAACGACCTAACATACTAGCACATCATGGAACTGGACGAGACATGCGATAATCAATAGACAAATAAAAATGGCTACCTGACCAACACAAGAGAGACAACGCCTACAAGTTAAAGGACAACATCAACAAACCTGACATAATGGCTTTGACTACCAGTAACTAGAACCTCTACAATGAGCAAAAGCAATCACATTAAGGCATTACATAACCAAGTACCAACATCCATTACAACAAACAATACGTCGACATCGAGAAGCAAAAGACTATGTTTGGGTTATCATTCGCATCTATCAATCAGGGCGCGCAATGATCCCCTCATCAGGAGTCATGTCGTCACAAGGCGATAGGCGTCACAGTAACCATGGCACAATATAACATATCTAGACCTTTAACCCAAGAAAAATCCGATGCACTAGGAGACCGAATTCATCTGTCAATAAATACACAAAGACTATACCCAAGCACCCAATCAACAATTCAACAAGACACAAGGTGACATCATTCAAAATTAAATTGCACAACTTAACGAAGGATTTCTTATTTTCCTACAAGGAAATCATAAGTGGTGTAACAACTATGACCAACCACCATTTACAATTCAACTTGAGGCACAAGGCAGGTAGTAACCAATTAACTGTTAAACTATTAATCCATTTAGAAAATAAAACTATTAAACCCTCGGCATTAATCTTGCGCAAGACATTAAACTATTACACAATTAAACCCTAAACCATTAGCGGTTAAATCATTGTGACTAAGTGAAAATGAGTGAAATATTGCCATTTCAATTAATCAATTAACTTATTACCATAGCAAATAAACAATTAATCTATTACCAAAGTAGCTATTACCATTGCAGCAATTAATCTATTAAGCAATTAATCTATCACCGTTGCAGCAATTAATCTATTCCATTGCAACAATTAATCTATTATGGAAAAAGTTAAAAGATTGATATTAAGGCTATAAAGAAGCTGTTGATTTACGAAAATTTAATATACGAATCAACTATTAAAATTTGGAAATTATGGCAAAAGTTAATGAGAATTAATATATATATAAATGATATGCAAATTTATATCAGAGAAGATGAAAATTAATATCAGAGAATCTTTTATGGAAAAGTTAAAAGACTATTATGGCTATAAAGCAACTATTAGAATACGAAAATTTGATTCGTTCTGCCAGTCTTCTGACCACTCAGCGTTGTTAGCAGCTGGATATTAAAATCAATTCTCTGACCACTCAGCGCTATCAATGGCTAGGAACAATCAAAGGGACATTTACAACAAGGAAAACGTTCTTATTGTTTTTATTCTTGTAGCAAACGGATGGATAATCTGGGTGTGTTTTTCGTATCCTTTTCAAGATATTTCTGTATATTTATTATTTAATTAGAAATTGAATATAAAAAGTATATTTACTACAAACTTTTCAATTGAATAAATAAATAATATGCATAACGAATATCAATGATTGTCAACCTGAAATTATAAAGAATGCCAACGACTGTCATATGGAATATGCAAGCATGGAAATGATTTATCAGACATATACAATATATATATATATATATGGAATATATCAAGAACATAACAATGAATGTTGTGCAATAATGAAAATAATATCATTTTGGTATCCTCATAACGTTGATATGAGGAGATCAACGATTACCATACAACATATATAAGTGATATCTATGATTTGTATACAGAATCTTTATACACTATTATATAAATAATATAACAATGACTGTTGTGCAATAATGAAAATAAAACGCTACTGAAATTAGCAGAGCATAGCCATCGAAGACTAGTTTACTAGCTGGATCAGGACACATCCAAACTATGCTACAGAAAGCAACAACACTCCTGAAAAATACAAAAGCCCCATGAACAAAGGCATTTAAAACCCATTACTCAAAATAACGAATATGCCCAAAAAAATTTAACAGAACCATAAAGATGAAAATAGCAGCGGACAACGATTGAGAACACTAATGAAAATAAAATGCAAATTGCAAGCATCCTTCCTACAGTTTTAGCCAGTTATTGTGCATAGCGTCCTCAATGGGTATTAATCAACAAGTCGCTTTAAAAATGTTTAACAACAAGGATTGAGAACCATAGATTATACAACAAAGCGTGAGAAAAGGCGTTACTCAGCAATTGTTTTAAAAACGTTATATAGGAAAGATTGAGAGCCATAGATTATACAACAAAGCGTGAGGAAGGGCATTACTCAGCAAATCATTTTGAAAACATTATACAACAAATATTGAGAGCCATAGGTTATACAACAAAGCGTGAAGAAGGGTGTTACTCAGTAAATCATTTTGAAAACGTTATACAACAAAGATTTAGGAGCAACATGTTATACATCAAAGTGTTAAGAAAAAGGGCATTGCAAGACATGGAAGGTTTATTCGTTAAGAGTTATGGCGTAGAGATACAAAGGATCCAAGACACAAGGCTACAAAAACCAAGGCACGGAGAAAAATGAATAGTTCATTGGGTAAGGAGAAAGGATCCTACAGTTATTATCCATGCACAGGAAAGTAGGGAATTTGAATCTAAATATTTGACATCGGAGTGAAAGACAGTCGATTTGGCTCCTGGCCGACTGCTCAGGCATAGACTAATCAATTAAAGGATAAGGGAACAAAATTTAAAACACAAATCTGCATCCAGACCTTCTCCATGGAGAACCAATAATAAAATACAAAAAATGCAATCAAGGAATAAAGAAAATGCAGTAATAAAACAAGGCTCAGAACCAGAAATTTAGAGACCCTCTTGCAATTTCACACAGCGCACTATCGCCCAAATAAAAATTCTTATGCATAACTAAACGAGTATTTTTATTTTAACAACATCTACGTAAGCAAGATTTTGACAATAAAGAAATGCATGAACAAGAAATTGAGCTATTAATTAATAAAATTATGCACATGCATACCATATCCAATTGTGAATGCTCTGAAGTCGTCTCGCGCATGCTCCATCCAACTCTTGCTTTCCAATCGATGTGACCTCACTGGTACCTCCCAGCCAATGCTAGGGGTACTCTTCTTCCCCCTAAGCCCCCCGAGCCGCAAAGGGGCCATGCACACAATACCAAATAATTCTATCACCCAACTCGCCTAGCAAGGTCGAGCTACCACTCATTACCCGAGCTGGGTATCCCAACTCCCACAAGAGAAAGTTCAGTCAAGATAAAATTGTAGCAGCGTAACGTTACGCAAGCCAAATTTGATCCATACTTCTCCTGTGACATCCTTTTTATAGAGTTTTTAAATAATTAGTTTCCCAAAATTCTCATTAGATTCATTTTTCATTAATTTAATTAGGAAAAACCTCCCCTGTACACATGTCGCCTGATCCCCTAGTTGCACCAGAAAATCAATTTTATTAATTAATTAAATTTGTCTATTTCCCTCACCCACCTAAAAGCATTCACAAAAACGCTCCTCGGTGTCCCATTATTCCCTTACAATTCTTAAATGACTTATGCCTTACTTAATTCCTAGTTGAGTTCATAAATAGAAAGTTCTAACGACTAGATTCCTTACTAAGTTAGACATTCATCTTTTTCTTAAGTTTCCCCTTTTCTTTAAGTTTCCCCCTTTTTTCTTTAAGTTTCCTTTTCTTTTAAGTTTCCCCCTTTTTTCTTTTTAACTAAAAATCAATTTAGCATGTGTATATAAAAAAAACCATTACCCTTTTAATAATTTAATCCTCCATTATAAAAAAAATTATTACTTTAATAATTAAAGTTTGAATTTCTTACCCCCTTCTTGTTATAAGTTTATTTCGGTTTTTTTTATCCACAAGTTCTACTTAGACCTAGGTTTTAATTTCACTAGGATGGGTGACATTATTTATTTTATTTTTTTTAAGCAAAAATTTGTTTTTAAACTTTACTTATCACATCATTCATTTTAAGGCCGACTAGGTCCTAAGGAGGCATAGTTTTCTAGGCACTAGGGTTATTCACTTACCAATTAAAATCGTAACGTGCCATTCAGGACGCACTACGTGCTCCAATGGTGCCACTCACCTCTTTCCATTTTATTTGCGCGACATGCCCTTCAAGACGCACTATGTGCTCCAAGGGTTCCACTCGCCTCTTTCTGTTTTATTTGCGCGTCGTGCCCTTCAAGATGCACTATGTTCTCTAACGGTGCCACTCACCTCTTGACTGAATTTGGTAGATGTCAAACCTATGGAGTCAATACTCCTTCAGGTGATCTTGTGGGAGACTAAGGGCCTCTAAGGAATAAGGACCCTGCCTTATTGTGTGCCCCTTAGAATCATCGTGAGCGACTGTCATAGTCTGCCCTCATGGCATCATGGGTCTTCTCGAACTAGGTAATCGTTAACCTACAGTTTGAGCCACGGCGGGAGTGCTAGTAGGTTGTGGCAGGGATACTACCACACCTCTCCCTAAATGTCTCTGGTTTTCGTGCACAACCCCTCTACTCCAAATGTGAGTCTGTTCGGCAAGCTATCGTCACCCTGCATCCATCAACGAATCATGTCAGCAATAATAATCAATCATCATAACATCTAATCACATGTACATATGTCACAACAACAACATTCAAGCCCTAATAGTCCACTCCCTAACTCGATCCGGAGTCCAAGGGGTTTCATCGATGCCTCTGCATCCTCAATGTACATAGTCCTGAACACTGAGGAGAACCCAGTCAATATCACATGTCTATGTAAATACAACAAAATAACATATCATAAAATCCACAATATCTCATAATCATAATCAAAACAACCAATAGTATACTATCCCGGATCACTTGCACACAAGTGTCCTCAAAGAATAAGTTCACTCAGTGCGCACAAGAGTGGGATTTTACATACACCACCTCTTATTTTAAACTTGGTCCCGAAGTTTCACAATATGTAAGTGCTGAAATAAAGTGTATCAAAATATCATAGGTCTAGCTATCAGACAAAAATGGAGACTGCTGACACATATCATATGCGTCCTCCCAGGTCCCCGAGTGCGGACTATAGTTGTCCCACTAGACCTTGACTTGATCTACTGTTTGACGTCGTAGCTGTCGAATGCAATGGCCCAGGATGCGGATTGGCTCCGCCGTGAGAGTACCCTCATCCGATACCTTCAAGTTACTCATGTCAATAACATGTGTAGGATCACTAACATATTGTCTCAAAACAAATACATGAAAAACATCGTGCATACACCTCAAATAATCAGGCAAGGCTAGTCGATAGGCCACAGGCCCCTTCTTTTCCACCATCTTGAAAGGTCCCAGGAACCTAGGAGATATTTTAGCACCCTTTCCAAAATTGATCGAACTCTTATGCAGTTTCACCTGCAAGAAGACTTGATCGCCAACTTTGTAACTATGGTCAACACGATGTGCATCGACATAACTCTTCTATCGATCATGCGCTTCTTTGATCCTTTGTCTTATTGTTTTCATTTGATATTCCATTTCTTGGATTGCTTCCGGTCCCACCAGGACCCTATCCTCAAGTCGATCCCAACTCAAAGGCGTCTGACATGGTCGGCCGTAAAGAAACTCGAAAGGCACCATCTTAATGGTGCTTTGATAATTGTTGTTATATGAAAATTCTACAAGTGGCAAGAATTCTTCCCAATGCTTTTGTTGGTCCATAACATACATACACAACATGTCCTCCAAGATTTGGTTTGTCCGTTTGGTCTGTCTGTCTGTCTTCGGGTGATATGCGGTACTAAAGTTAAGTTGGGTTCCCAAGGCCTCTTGGAAACTAGTCCAAAATCATTTGTAAACATCGATCCTCTATCGGATATAATCCTCTTAGGCACCCCACACAACCTCACAATCTCACTGATAAAAACTATAGCTATGTTAGGTTCCTGATACGTCATACGCATAGCGATAAAATGATCACTCTTCATCAGAGTGTCAACTACCATAAAAATCGAGTCGTGTCTCCTTGTCGTCAGTAGCAATCCAACAATGAAATCCATCGAAATGACCTCCCATTTTGATTCTAGAATAGCGTGTGGATGTAGTAATCCTATCGGATGTCTATGTTCATCCTTCACCTGTTGACATTCTAGACATCTGGCCACGTAGTTGACTATGCCCGCCTTCATTCATTTCCAAAAGAATAAGGGTTTAAGGTCTGCCCTCATCTTCGTGACTCCCGGATGAGCCATGTACATTTCTCCATGAGCCTCTTTTAGTATCAAACTTCTCTATGAGCCATGTAATCCGTCGTTGTCCACAGAAAATCCCTCAAATTTTGGTACCATCATTGTGTTTTGTCCGATAAAATCCTTGACATATTTGTACTAGTCATTGTCACATTGTAAGGTTAGAATCTTTTCATGTAGATTCATCTGAAGAGGCATCACCAAAAAGATGCATGGTTTTCGACTCAACGCATCCGCCACTCTGTTCACTATTCCCTTTATGTAAGTAATCTCGAAATCGTACTCGCTAAGCAATTCTGACCAACGTCGTTGTCGCGCGTTCAATTCGCTTTGCGTAAAGATGTGTTGTAGTCCACAGTGGTCCATTTTTAGTTCAAATTTTCGTCTAATAAGGTAGTGTCTCCAAACTCTCAAGGAATAAACAATGGATAGAAAATCCAAATCATTTGTTGCATAGTTCTCCTCATGCCTTCTCAACTTTCTGGAGATGTAAGCGATCACTCAACTATCTTGCATCAAAAATCCACCTAAGCCTTCCTTCGATGCATCAGTGCATACCAAGAAGTCTGTGTCCATGTCAAGGACCTTCAATATTGGTGTTGTCATCAATAGCTCCTTGAGCCTCTAAAATGCCTATGCGCATTTCTCGGTCCAAACAAACTTCTTGTTCTTCTTCTGCAATTCCATAATCGGATTTGCTATGTTCAAAAAACCCTCAACGAACCATCAATAGTATCCCGCTAAATCCATGAAGCTACGCACTTCTAAGACATTCGTTGGTGGAGGCCATTCCATAATAGCCTCGAGCTTTGTTGGATCTACAACGATACCTTCATCAAAGATGACATGCCCTAAGTAGTGAATCTTTGATTGATAAAATGAGCATTTAGACAATTTCCCAAACAATTTTTTTCTCATAGACACTGTAGTACCAAGCGCAAGTGCTCATCATGCTCCTCCATCATCTGAGAGTAAATCAAAATATTGTCAATGAATACTTGGACAAACCTGTCCAAGTATTCACGAAACACCCCATTCATCAAACTCATAAATATCCCTAGGGTGTTCGTCAGTCCAAACGATAAAACAACAAACTCGTAATGTCCAAACCTCATCTTAAAGGCGGTCTTAGGGATTTCTTCCTCCTTGATCTGTAACTGGTGATACCCTGATCTCAATTCGATCTTTGAAAAGACCGTTGCACCTTTCATATGATCAAATAGATCATCAATCATTGGCAATGGATACTGATTCTTGATCGTTTCCTTGTTCAATTGACGATAGTCAATGCAGAGTCTCCACAACCCATCCTTCTTTTGTATGAAGATAACAGGTGCACCCCATGGTGACACACTTGGGTGTATAAGCCCTAGGTCCAACAACTCCTTCAGTTTCATTTTCAACTCCTGCAACTCTGGGGTTGACATCCAATAAGGCGCTCTTGCTTTTGGTTCAGTCCCTGGTTTTAGGTCTATGGTAAATTCCAATTCTCTCTCAGGTCACATCCTAAGTAACTCCTCAAGGAAGACATCCGCAAACTCTCTAACCACCGAAAGGTGTTAAATACCTTTCGCTACTCCCTTATTGTTTAATGCAAGAATTGCATAAAGCTTACATCCCTTGCACATGCTCTTCCGTAGATGTAAGGAAGAGATGAACCTCAGGGAAACTCCCTGGTTCTGACCTACAATCACGCATCTTTTTCCTTCATCATTGACCAAGCTCAATTGTTTCATCTTACATTTGAGTATCGCATCATGCGATTCCAACCATTCCATACCTATTACGACATCATAAGACCCTAAGGTTGTGACATACAGATTTGCCCTAGTGAAAAACTCTCCCAAGTTAAGGCTACAACCCGTAACCTTCCCACCAACCTTATGTTTGGCTCCCGAAGCCATTTCTACAAAGATAAACTCGTCCTGTTCAACTTCCTTTACCTTAATTATTTTTATTATTGCCCCCAGAAATGAAACTCTCTATAGCACCAGGATCTATCAAAATACTAAGGTTCTGGTCAGCGATGGTACCTGACGTCTCGAGCACAGCCGACTGGTGCTCTTCCTGGCAGTTATTCACCGCTGCATGAATCTGATGGGCCTTGCCCAAATCTCCCATGGTAGTGGGTCTGGATGATCTAGATGCTCTAGTCCTCTCCACTGGGCAGTCACACTGGTAATGTGGCTCCCCACATGTCCAACACCCTTTCTTTGGTCAAGTACTCCTAGTACCCGAAGTAGAAGCTGATGGCCCACCGGTCTGGAACCCTGGTATGTTCTGCAAAACAAGACTAAACAATTGTTTTTGTGGTCGATGTTGTTGTGGTGCTCTGTAAGGAGTCTGTTGTTGAGGCGTTGGTTGTTGAGGTGTAGTGAAAGTGGATCCTCTCTGGAAGCCACAATATCCTGGTGAATGCCTAGTTGGTGTCTGATGATGTTGCGCACCAGATGACACATGCCCCATTGGTCTCACTGGAGTCCTACTCTGACCCCCACTGATAAGCTCCTCCTCTGCTATGAGGGCCTTCTGGACAACATCATGCAAGGTTTGAGGCATCATAATCCTAACCCTTGCACAAATGCTGACATTAAGGCCAAACACGAACCTATTGACCTTAAGTTTCTCGGTTTTCAGGTGTACAGCATACTGAAGAAGTTCCATAAAATGGGCCTCGTACTCGAGCACCGTACTGTCTCCTTGTCTCAAGGCATTGAACTCGTTGAGCTAACACTCAATGAATTCCTCAGAAATATACCTCTCTCGAAACCATTCCTAGAACAATTCCCATGACACGTCTTCAACAACCATGTTCAATTGTGGCAGGAGTGTCTTCCACCAAAGAAGAGCGCTCCCCTTCAGTTTAAATACTTCCATGTGGACCTTCATGTTGGAGGTATATTCACGAAGTGAAAATCACATCTCCATATTCTACAACCATGCATCGGCGGCTACGTCGTCCAGGGCACCAAAGAACTCGGGAAACATGACCTTCTCGAGTTCTCAGTGAATGCTACTAGTACCAACCGGAGCGCGCGGTGGACGCTCAGGGGGTGCTGACACCCTGGCCTCATCTCTATCTAAATGGTTGATCAGTGCCTCAGACATCCTCTAAAATGACCTCATCATCCCAACCATGTCACCCACACCTACATGTTTCTACTCGACAACTTGTTCATCTCCCTGGGAGTTAGACCCCTCAAGCGTGGATGCTACTGGGGGCGTCTCCCCTCCTCCCCTAACACCCCATCATTTGCCTCCACGGCGTCCTCTAACCATGGTTACCAGCATGATTACAATCAATTTAATTAGAAACCTTATAATCAAACATCTAATCAATGCAAGTCATAGTGATCCCAAGTCGCGGATCGAACCCGCTCTGATACCATATGTAATGACCCCATTCGTTATGACTACATGAAACACAAAGAAAGATATTTATTTTTTTAAGTAGGAAGGCAACAACGACAATAATTAATCAACACCACTTGACGACGAACACAATGCACATAGATCAGGAAATAGACAACAACGACCCAACATACTAGCACATCATGCAACTGGACGAGACATGCGATAATGAATAGACAAATAAAAATGGCTACCCACCCAACAAGAGTGAGACAACGCCTACAAGATAAAGGACAACATCAACAAACCCGACACAACAACTTCAACGACCAGTAACTAGAACCTCTACAGTGAGAAAAACTAATCACATTAAGGCGTTACAGAACCAAGTACCAACATCCATTACAACGAACAATACACCCACATTAGGAAGCACAAGACTCTGGTTGGGTTATCATTTGCATCTATCAATCAGAGAACGCAATGATCCCCTCATCAGGAGTCATGTCGTCACAAGGCGATAGGCATGACAGTAACCATGGCACAACATATCATATCTAGACCTTTAACCCAAGCAAAATCCCATGCGCTAGGAGACCGAATTTATCTATCAATAAATACACAAAGACTATACCCAAGCACCCAATCAACAAGTCAACAAGACGCAAGGTGACATCATTCAAAATTAAATTGTTCAACAAACCGAAGGATTTCTTATTTTCCTACAATGCAATCATAAGTGGTGTAACAACTATGACCAACCACCATTTACAATTCAACTTAAGGCACAAGGCACATAGTACATGGCTCATCCTGGAGTCACAAATATGAGGGAAGACCTTAAACACTTATTCTTCTGGAAAGGAATGAAGGCAGACATAGTCAACTACGTGGCCAGATGTCTAGAATGTCAGTAGGTGAAGGCTGAACATAGACATCCGAAAGGATTACTATAGTCACACACTATTCCGGAATCGAAATGGAAGGTCATTTCGATGGATTTCATTGTTGGATTTCCAATGACGACACTGTGATGAAGAGTTCTCATTTTATCGTTGTGCATACGACGTATTAGGCACCTGACATAGCTAGAGTTTTCATCAGTGAGATTGTGAGGCTGCATAGCGTGCCTAAGAGTATTATATCTGATAGAGGATCGGCATTTACAGGACGATTTTGGACTAGTTTCCAAGAGGCCTTGGGAACCCAATTTAACTTCAGTACCACGATTCACCCGGAGACAGATGGGCATACCGAACGAACAAACCAAATCTTGGAATCCTCATAAAGTTGATATGAGGAGATCAACGATTACCATACATCATATATAAGTGACATCTACGATTTGTATAAAGAATCTTTATACAGAATTATATAAAGAATATAACAACGACTGTTGTGCAATAATGAAAACAAAATGCCACTGAAATTAGCAGAGCATAGCCATAGAATATCGATTTACTAGCTGGATCAGGACACATCCAAACTATGCTACATAAAGCAACAACACTCCTGAAAAATACAAAATCCCCATGAACAAAGGTGTTTAAAACCTATTACTCAGAATAATGAATACGCCCAAAATTTTGTAACAGAACCATAAAGATGAAAATAGCAGCAGACAACGATTGAGAATAGTAATGAAAATAAAATGCAAATTGTGAGCATCCTTCCTGTAGTTTTAGCTAGTTGTTGTGCATAGCGTCCTCAATGGGTGTTAATCAGCAAGTCGTTTTAAAAACGTTTAACAGCAGAGATTGAGAGCCATAGATTATACAACAAAGTGCGAGAAAAGGTGTTACTCAGCAATCATTTTAAAAACGTTATACAACAAAGATTGAGAGCCATAGATTATACAGCAAAGCGTGAGGGAGAGCGTTACTCGGAAAATTGTTTTGAAAACATTATACAACAAATATTGAGAGCCATAGGTTATAAAACAAAGCGTGAGGAAGGGCGTTACTCAGCAAATCATTTTGAAAACATTATACAACAAAGATTTAGGAGAAACAGGTTATACATCAAAGCATTAAGAAAAAGGGCGTTGCAAGACATGGAAGGTCTATTAGTTAAGAGTTATGGCGCAGAGATACAAAGGATCCAAGACACAAGGCTACAAAAACCAAGGCGCAAATAAAAATGAATAGTTTGTTGGGTAATGAGAAAGGATCCTATAGTTATTATCCATACACAGGAAAGCAGGACATTTGAATCTAAATCTTTGACACTAGAGTGAAAGACAGTCGATTCGGCTCATGGCCGACTGCAATCTGCATCCAGACCTTCTCCATGGAGAACCAATAATAAAATACAAAAAACGCAATCAAGGAATAAAGAAAACGTAGTAATAAACCAAGGCTAAGAACCAAAAATTTAAAGACCCTCTTGCAATTTCACATGGCGGACTATCGCCCAGAGAAAAATTCTTATGCATAACTAAACTAGTCTTTTTCTTTTAACAGCATCTATGCAAGCGAGCTTTCAACAATAAAGAAATGTATGAACAAGAAATTGAGCTATTAATTAATACAATTATTCGCATGCGTACCATAGCCAATTGTGAATGCTCTGAATTCATTGTCTCATGTGCGCTCCGTCCAGCTCCTGCTTTTCAACCGATGTGACCTCACCGGTACCTCCCAACAACCGCTAGGGGTACTCTTATTCCCCCTAAGCCCCCCGAGCCGCAAATGGGTCATGCACACAATACCAGAGAATGCTAGCACCCAGCTCGCCTCACAAGGTCGAGCTACCACTCGTTACCCGAGCTACCACTCGTTACCCGAGCTGGGTATCCCAACTCCCACAAGAGAAAGTTCAGTCAAGATAAAATTTCAGTAGTGTAACGTTACGTAAGCCAGATGTGATCCATACTCCTCCTCTTCCATCCTTTTTATAGAGTTTTTAAGTAATTAGTTTCCCAAAATTCTCATTAGATTATGTTTTAATTAATTTAATTAGGAAAAACCTCCCCCATACACATGTTGCTTGATCCCCTAGTTGCACTAGAAAATCAATTTTATTAATTAATTAAATTTGTCTATTTCCCTCACCCACCTAAAAGTGTTCCTAAAAATGCTCCTCAGTGTCCCATTATTCCTTTACAAATCTTAAATGACTTACGCTTTACTTAATTCCTAGTTGAGTTCATAAATAGAAAGTTCTAAGGGCTAGATTCCTTACTAAGTTAGGCATTCAACTTTTTCTTAAGTTTCTCATTTTATTTAAGTTTCCCCCTTTTTTCTTTAAGATTCATTTTCTTTTAAGTTTCCCCCTTTTTCCTTTTTAACTAAAAACAAATTTAGCAAGTGTAGATAAGAACAACCATTTACCCTTTTAATAATTTAATCCTCCATTATAAAAAAAATTATTACTTTAATAATTAAAGTTTGAATTTCTTACCCCCCTTCTTGTTACAAGTTTATTTAGTTTTTCTTTATCCACAAGTTCTACTTCGACCTAGGTTTTAATTTCACTAAGGTGGGCGACATTTTTTCTTTTTCAAGGGAAAAATTGTTTTTAAACTTTACTTAACACATCATTCATTTTAAGGCCTACTAGGTCCTAAGGAAACATATTTTTCTAGGAACTAGTTTTATTCACTTACCAGTTAAAATCGTGACGTGCCCTTCATGACACATTACGTGCTCCAAGGGTGCCACTCACCTCTTTCCATTTTATTTGCGCGATGTGCCCTTCAAGACGCATTACGGGCTCCAAGGGTGCCACTTGCCTCTTTTTCGTTTTATTTGTGCGACATGCCCTTCAGGATGCACTACGTGCTCCAAGGGTGTCACTCGCCTCTTGACTGAATTTGGTAGACGTCAAACCCCTGGAGCCAATACTCCGTCAAGTGATGTTGTGGGAGACTAAGGGCCTCTAAGGAATAATGACCCTGCCTTATTGTGCGCCCCTTAGAATCATCGTGAGCGACTGTCATAGTCTTCCCTCATGGCATCGTCGGTCTTCTCGAACTAGGTAATCGCTAACCTACATTTCGGGCCACGGCGGGAGTGTTAGGTTGTGGCAGGGCTGCTGCCACACCTCTCCCTCAATGTCTATGGTTGTCGTGCGTGACCCCTCTACTCCAAATGTGAGTCTGGTCGACAAGCTATCGTCAGCCTGCATCCATCAACGAATCATGTCAGCAATAATAATCAATCATCATAACATCTAATCTCATGTACATATGTCACATCAACAACATGCAAACCCTATCAGTCCACTCCCTGACTCGATCCGGAGTCCAAGGGGTTTCATCGATGCATCTGCATCCTCAATGTCCAGAGTCCTACATACTCAGGAGAACCTAGTCAATAGCACCTGTCTATGTAAATAAAATAAAATAACATATCATTAAATCCACAATATCTCATAATCATAATCAAAACAACCAATAGTATACTATCTCGAATCACTTGCACACAATTGTCCTCAAAGAATAAGTTCGCTCAATGCGTGCAAGAGCGGGATGTAACAAAGAAAATCATAAATAAAAGAGGTGCTATTTGAATTGACTAGATTCATTTCATTATGCCTAGTTACTTTTCTGTCTGGAATTTTGGTTGATAGGAATTAGTTTTAAAACTCTGAGAGGTAATGCATGAGTGTTCTCTTTGGAATGTTGGTTAATGGGAATTAGTTCTAGAACTCTCGCAGACAATGCGTGAGAGTTCTGTCTGGACTATTGATTAATGGAGCTACAGTGACATACGATTGTAAAGAAGGGACGTAAACGATTGAATTTAAATTAACTATTGTTATGGATGAAAATTGGAGTTTTTGTTTCAATATCTCGGTGCATGATAGAACATATTCGATGATTTATTTTAATTTTAATTCTGTAGACATTACAATGAGGGTCAAAGAAATTACAGACGGTGAAGGTTCTTACGTAGGTGTCGATGCAGTTGGAGGCGTTTCATTGAAGGTTACTATATAATCACCCTATCAAATTTTCATTTCTAGTACTATGTTTTAATAAATAATAAATTGAAGGTTACTATAGAATCACCCTATCAAATTTTCATTTCTAGTACTATGTTTTAATAAATAATAAATATTTTTTATTGGATACTTTAATAAATATGATTAAGAAAGGAAAACAATTATAAGAATATATTTTCACTCATTCTCATGGTTAAGGATGGAAAGGCTCAACAACCTTATCATTATTTTTTAATTTTTTAAGTAAGCATAATCCCATCCATTGATTGCAAGGATGGTTTCCTTTTCACTTCATCCACTAAGAGATTGTTTATGTGAGTGCTTTATATTTTTTTTCCAAAATATATACTCGGTCTCGGTTTAGTTTTCATCATCATAGCATATTGGTTGTTCCCTACCTTAAAGAGTGAGACTATCCTTAAAGAGTGAGACTATCCCTTAAGAGATTGCTTATGTAAGTGTTTTATATTTTTCATCCAAAATGTGAGTGCTTTATATACTTTTATATACTGGGTCTTGTTTTAGTTTTCATCATCATAGCATATTGGTTGTCCCCTACCTTAAAGAGTGAGATTATCCCTTAAGAGATTGTTTATGTGAAAAATTTATATATTGGGTCTCGGTTTAATTTTCATTATCATAGCATATTGGTTGTCCTCTACCTTAAAAAGTGAGACTAGTATTTTTGTGAATGCCCTACTCTTAAAGTGAATGGATTCAAATTTTGAAGTTGCTTTATAATAAAATTCCAACCTTGAATCCTTCTCAGTTTTACTTAGAATTTATACTATTTCAATAGTATATTTGTCATTTAAATAGTACCTTTGTTGATAAAGCTAAAAATGCATTCTCATAATCTTGTCATTAAATATTAAATTTAATGAGAATCATTACATTTCATAATTATTTTATCATAAAAATTTTTTTGAATCAAATCATATTTTACAAAAATGTAAATATAAGTAATGATGCTTTTAAATTTGGTTGATGTTAATTTTTAAAAATCACCATAAAGCATTTCTTTAAAATCAATTCATAGTCATACTAATCACCCTAAAGCATTTCCTTTAATCAAGTCATAGTCATACTAATCACCCTAAAACATTTCCTTGAATCAAGTCATAGTCATATTTTACACAAATGCAGATATAAATAATGATGCCCTTTTGAATTTAATTTGATTCATCTAAGCTAAGTAATGATGTCTTTTTTAATTTAAATTGGTTGATCTAAGTAATGATGCTCTTTTGAATTTTGTTGATGTTAATTTTTAGAAATCACTCTAAAGCATTTATGATTATTTCTAGTATTAAAAACCCAATAGATAAATAAGAGATGAAGATGATATATAGGATTAATAACTATGGCACCTATTCTAATAAATTTATGTGATCATCAAAATTGTTTTTTATTTTTTTTTTGTTAATTTGTGCGGAACCTGTTGGCTACGCGATTAACCTGTGGCTTGAGAAACCGCGACTCAGGGGCATCTAAGCCATCAAAATCACCCGGGGATCGCACCTGGCCTGAGCCACACCAACCCTTAACATGGTTGGATTTTTTGTCCCCGCAAGTTTCGAACCGGTGACTTTAACAACACGGAGTGGCTTAACAACACACTCAGTCACCGACTGTCCTACACCTCGGGGATAGATCATCAAAATTGTTAAAAACATAATAAAAATATATTAATTTTCAAAGCCAAAAAATTAATATTTGAATATCATTGTATATATTTTTATGTTTTCAATGTTTTTTTCTCCTGTTTAAGAAACAATAAACTAGAAACGGTACTTTAGAAGAGGAAACATCCATTGATTACACACATATTTTTTATAATTTTTTGGTTGTGTAGTTTTTAAGATATGTATTTTTGTCTAGGGACTTCACCAATTTTTTTTAAAAATAAATTAAATATAGTGTGAAATTGAAAATAAAAAAGTTACATGCTATTAGAATAGAAAGGATTTCACCTCTTGAAAGTTGCAACTCCATGAAAACCTATAAAGATGGGGAATAGTTATTGACTTGCAATCCCTCAATTGAGGTTTATACCTAAATTGAGGTTTTTAAAATACATTAGTTATTGTTTATACCTACACTAAAGATTTTTAAATACCTTTATTTAGGGATTTAAAGTTCCTCGATCAATGTATTTTAATCAAAATACTTTTTACCTAAAAAGTTCATTTTTGGTTTAAAACTCTCAATCCCTCATCCTCAATATGTAAGTAAAACATCAATCAAGAGTGTGTGTAGGTCATTTTCACATGCTTGGCTTACTAAAAGGTGCAACTAAGATTCATGGATTCACCCTTGAGAAAATTGACACATCAACCATACTACATTGTAATTAAAACATCAATCAAAAGTGTGTGTAGGTTATTTTCACATGCTTGGCTTACTAAAAGGTGCAACTAAGATTCATGGATTCACCCTTGAGAAAATTGACACATCAACCATACTACATTGTAGGTAAAACATCAATCAAAAGTGTGTGTATGTAGGCCATTTTCACATGCTCGACTTACTAAAAGGTCCAACTAAAATTCATGGATTCACCTTTCAACAAGGTGACACATTAATCAAACTATAAATAATGTAAAAAAAACCTCAATCAAAATTGTGTGTAGGCCATAGGTGTGGTGACACATTAACCAAACTATAAATAATGTAAGCAAAACCTCAATCAAAAGTGTGTGTAAGCCATAAGTGTGTGTAGGCCATTTTCACATGCTAGACTTACTAAAAGGTCCAGCTAAGATTTAAAAATTCACAAGGTCCAACTAAGATTTACATTTTCACCCTTCAAAAAGTTGACACATTAACCAAACTACATTTTTGAAATTGTGAGATGGTTAATCACTTGAAACTTTTTAGATTGAACCACTATTCGAAGCAATTTGACATCCTTATAACTTGCATTAAAATCTTCTTCCTCAAACATCCTCACCAAATAGAGACATAAAATTTGCAAGACTTAAACTCAATATACCAAATATTGATGATGTATGTGGAATGATGAAAATAAATGAACACTAAAAAGAATGAAAACATAAAACTAGATAAAATTGCTAAAAATCTAATAACCTTCATGTAAATGAAAATAAAAAAATAAAAATACAATGAAACTTAAAAATAAATATGAGGTAATTATTTATAAAACAACCATAAACAAAATAATTAAAAGCAATAAATTAAAAAATTAATTAACATAAAACTAAGGCTTTATTATTCAATTCAATAAGTATTTATTATTTATGCTTTAGTATTTATGCTAGTACAATTCAATGAGTGATTATGTTTTTTTTTAAATAAATATATTTATTTATAATATTTAGATAAAATTTAATTTAACATATATTAAATATTTAAATATAATATTAAAATTATTTTTTTTTATGAAATATTAATATTTACAAAATGTTATTAAAAATTTTCAACGTCTTCGAGTGGAACCATGTTTCTAATACTTTTTACTTTTTGCAGGTTGTGGCAGAAAATGTGAGAGATAAAGGAACTGTTTTCGTTTATGGTGGGTCTCGGATCAAATGATGTCATTGTTGGTATCAATGATTTAAGAAGAGAGGTGAAAATAAGTTGGTGGCATTTAACTTCCTTTGTAAAGGATGAAAATAATAAGAAAAAGTGCATTTTAGATCTTTTAAAATTATTTGATCAAAAGGTTATCACGCCTCTCATTGGCAGATGTTCACACTAGATGAGTTCAGGAAGGCCAGTAATGAATCAGAGAAATATGCGAGAGGTGGGAAAATTATTCTCACCAATTAGAATTACAGTATACAATCTCTTACCATTTTTATATATGGTAAAATTCAAATGAATTAATGTAAGACTTCAGTATACAATCTCTTACCATTTTTATATATGGTAAAATTCAAATGAATTAATGTAAGACTTTTTTTTTTTTTTTTAATATATGGTGAGATTTGATATTTATTTTATTTTTTAAATTTAATATTTTGAAAATTTAGTTGATTAATAAGATGGATATTGTTAGTATTTTGTAATATTTCAATTTTTTAATTAATGATTTGGATTTTTATTTTAGATTTTGAATTTAAAGTAAATAAAATTGTAAAATTTATTATATATTTGATTGTTTTATTTTATATTTTAAAAATTAAGTTAATTTTCAAAATTTGTAAACTAACATTTTTTAATTTTTGGTGGTTACTACTCTTCTAGAAATAATAAAAGAAAATAATTTATTTTTTTTTATCTTTTCTAAACTTAAAATATTTGTGATTGATTTTAAATGAGCTTTCTATAGAGATGTGTAATTCCTTAAGTCCTCAACATAATTAATTTTATATCAACTTTATATATGGAAAGCCAAAGAGATAAAGTAATTGAAATGATTTAGTTAAAGGTGTTTTCTACTTGAGCAAGATGCTAATTCTTTGGATGCTTGATATTATGGAGTTGACATGAGGCATTTAAAAAAAAATAAGAAGAAAAAAAATAATTTCAATGTGAACCATAGATAAAATATTTCTATGTCCATATTGGGCTGGAAAGGAATAGCACATCTCTCTTATACTCAATCAAATGTTTTAACTATGCATAGATCCATCTTAACTCCAAATCTATCATGCACCATGACAAATCAAATTCCTGGATGTAAATTTTTTTAGAATACAAACTAAATTTTTTAAAGTACAAAACATTAAGAAAAATTTACATCTTGAAAGATTTGATGTCTATCTAATCATAATAATTCCATAGTTAAGATAGATTTACACTAACTGTTTTAAAATAGAATTATGATTTTAAATTTCATGTATTTACACATACTTCAATTTCAATTAAAAACTTAAGAATAATTTTTCAATTAAAAAATTAAGAATAATTTTATTTCAAAATTCAAAATTTAAGAGTTGTTTTAATCCTATACTTTAAAACTATATAATTAAAAATTTTGAGTTTAATTTAAAATTATAAATTAAAAAATAATATTTTTATAATTTACGAAATGTTTTAAACCTATACTTTAAAACAATATAAAATATCTAAAATAAAATGGAAAAATAAATAAAATTGCTAATAACTTATAAAAAAATCTAAAGTATTTATCATTATAAATAATAGTTAATTCTAGTCCTCGAGGTGTAGGACAGTCGGTGGAGTGTGTTGTTAAGACACTCTGTGATGTTAAAGTCACCGGTTCAAAACCTACGGGGACAAAAAATCCAACCATGTTAAGGGTTGGTGTGGCTTAGGCACGGTAAACAAAAAAAAATAATAATTAATTCTAAACTATTTATAATGATAAATAATAAGTAAACTCTTAGTTATTTAGAGTTCTTTAAAATTACCAATAATAATAACACTTGGATAGAACAAAGGGAAAATTATTAGGCTTCTTGTGATTTTGGATTTTATTTTAGAAATTGGAGTTGATGTAATTTCCAATGTTTTCCTCGCTCTTCATGTTTTCTGAAAAGTTAAAAATATTAATATTATTCCCAATAGAGAAATTTATAGGCATGTTCACCACTTTTCAGGTCTGACATTTAATCTTTAAACCCTATAAGATTAAGATTAAAATTAAAGTTTGATATTTAAATTTTATTTTTTTTTGTTTAAGATTATATTTTTAATTATAAACTTTTTTTCTATACTAATTATTAATTAAATTATAACTATATTGATTAAGCATATTTATAAAGGAAAAAAATTTCACGTTCTTAAAGGGGATTTTGCAATATATTGCTTAAGCATATTGATAAAGGATACTTTTAATTATAAACTTTTTTTTATAATAATTAATAAATAATTAAATTATAGCTATATTGATTAAGCATATTGATAAAGGGGAACTTTTTTCTCACTTTTCTAGATGGGTATTTTGCAATATATTGCTTAAGCATATTGATAAAGGAGAAATTTCTTCTCACTTTTCTAGATGGAGATTTTGCAAAATGGAAGATTATTCTTTTTGTTTTTGTTTTTTTTCTTATATTAAAATACAAGATTTTGGTATATTTATTTAGTGAAGATTTAAAAAATATTAATTATATTAATTAAATTATATAGATTGGAGAAAGGGATTTGATTCATTTCGTTATTAAAGTTATTTAAGAGTATCCTCTTCACCCTCTTTGGAAGGACATTCATTTAAAGAATTCTTAGTCGTGGATGTATTGATTTAATAACACACCCCTTAGAGGGTGCGATGGGTTATTTTAATCGAGTTATAATTTTGGATGTCTTTGCTTTCTTCTTTTTAGTTTTTGTGAGAAGTTTTTACCATCCACTAGGTTTGTTATTTCCTCCCTTTTTTGTTGTAGAAACCTCACCTTTTGTTCAAGCTCCTTTGAAAGACAGATTACCCTCTCTTTTTTTTATATATAAGATTTCTTTTTTCTTTTTTCTTTTATATCTATCAATACTTCATACGTATCTAGTGGATATTTAAGAAACATTAATTATATTAATGAAATTATATAGATTAGAGAAAGGGACTTGATGTTTTTCGTTACTAAAGTTATCTATGAGTATCATCTTCGCCCTCCTTGGAAGGACATTCATGTAGAGAATTCTTAGTCGTGGATGTATTGATCTTAATAACACACCCCTTAGAAGGTGTGATGGGTTATTTTACTAGAGATGCAAGCTTGGATGCCTTTTCTTTCTTCCTCTTAGTATTTGTGAGCAGTTTCTACCAACCACTAGGTTTATTATTTCCCAACCACTAGGTTTGTTATTTCCTCCCTTTTTAGTTGTAGAAACCTCACCTTTTTCCCAATCTCTTCCAAATGGCTAGTCTCAAGACAAGATTTATACCTTAAATTTGTACTTTAATACTCACTCTAAAATGATCTTATCAAGAAAACCTTTACTCAAGTGAAGCTTTAAATAAATTTTAGCGTGGATGCAAATTATTTTAATCATTTGAATATGGTTATGAATATAAACATGATTAAGAAAACCTTTACTCAAGTCAAAATATAAACAAATTTTAGTAGTTCCTACCATCCACTAGGTTTTTTATTTCCTATCTTTTTAGTTGTATAAACCTCACCTTTTTCTCAAGCTCCTCCAATTGGCTAGTCTCAAGACAAGATTTATAAGTTAAAGTTGTATTTTAATACTCTAGCACCTAGTTTCATAAAAAAATCAATGCACTTTAAAATGACCTTATCAAAAAAACCTTTACTCAAGTCAAGCTCTAAACAAATTTAGCATGGATGTAAATTCCTTTAATCATTTGAATAGGGTTAAGAATATGTTGATGTGGGAGAAATTCCCTTCAAAATATAGGAGTAATCCCTGGTAAGAGGTCCCAATTAGACTTCACATCATTTGGATTAGGAGACCCATACAGATTCTGGCCTAGTTTCCATTACTGGTACGCAGGTGAGTGGATGTTTTGAGATGAGGGAGAACGCAGATGAAAACTATGCTAATGTTGAAATAAACCTATTCTATCCTATCCTAGATAAGAGAACTAACGTTAACATATGAATATACAAGAATTTTAGCGATCCTTGCATATATCCCTTATTCTGATAGTTGTTAAAAGGGAAGGAACAGACCATTAACACATACACAAATAAAAAAAAATCAGGATAAGTCTGAGAAAATAATACATGTATATAAGTCTACTCATCACCTCAAAACAATTTGTAATAGATAACAACAATAACTACAATAACTGCAAAATTTATCCATTCACAAAAGAAAATTCTAATTATGAAAAGAAAACTCTTACAATGATTCAAAATAGAAAGCATTCCCTTGATGAAGTTCACAGCAAAATACTACAAAGAAGAAAAGCAATTCTCTTTGTCAATATGGCCCTTAGAGATTCTTAATATTACTTGCAACAAAAATAGTTTTCGTCCAAAATTACAAATTTGAAGAGCCTCTACAAAATGGGTGCTTTGTGGGTTTTATAGCCCTTTTTGCTAACAATTTATTATCACTTTATGAATTCCACAAGAAGGAGTTACAAGACTCTTTTGATTAAACCCTTTTCAATTTCTTATTAGTTTACATAAAGACAAAAAAAGATGATGGGGAGAGACATTCAAATTTCATCATATGTTTTTTCATTGGTTTTTGTCTCTTATGTAGGAAACCTAAACTTCATGATATCCTAAAATAGAAATAATTATGCGGTAGAGAAGGGACTCTACGATGGCCTCATGAGTTGTTGAATTCTAAGAAAGAGTCCACTACAAGGAAAAGACCCTCTAGCGAAGGTTTTTGCATAATCCCCTATAAAAATAGCCCAAAAATATGTTTATAGTGGAGTACACTAGCAGAGGCGAGCGAGCAGATGTTTTTTTACAATGCTTTTATAAATACCCAACGCACTAGTTTGTTTCATACTATGGACGCACTAGTGCTCTAAAAAATCTCACATCGTGGTAGGGTTATTTCAAAAAAAAATTACTACGGTGCGCTATGTAAATAATGACACATCGGTGCACACTTTTTTTTTTTTAAATGGTGCACTATGGTAGGGTTATTTCAAAAAAAAAATACTACGGTGCGCTACTTAAATACTGATGCATCGGTACGCAATGTTTCTATCAAACAGGCCCCGTATGGGGTGACAGCTGGAGTAGGTGTGACATCTGGCTTCAACTTGAGCCAAGGTTTAAATGCGGGAGCTCTTCCATTTAACACCAGCCCTACGGATGCAGGATAGCCATTATCGTTCTGCGATGGGAGGTCTCGTCAAGCGAGCGAGCATTAACGAAGCCGGCGAGTGCAATGGTAAATGCGGACATGAGGATTTGCGTTTGGATTATTGGTTTTTTAGTTTTTCGCCCATGGTTCTGCTCTGGGTTTGGAGACGCTGGTGTTGCTCAGAGCTCCTTGTGCCCTGGTACACCAGTCTTCTGTGGAGATTTGTTGCTGGTGCATCCGTTCTCCCTTGGCTTCAGCCTATGCGCACGTCTGGGAGAAAGCTCAGCAGCATGCCAAGGAAAAGGGGTGTGCCTCGACGGGGCTCGAATTGGTATGCCCGTAAGGAACAGCGGAAGCGCAAGGAGCAACTCGAACGCGCTCTGGTTATGGCCACTTCGATGCTGAGACAAAAGGCTTGAGCCGAGGAGAAGGCTCTGCTCTCTACCATCGCAGAGAAGGAAATTGGCTGCAGCAATCTGGGAACCGTCAATTTGGAGGAGCAAT